>BOPN01001658.1:212500-215000 GCA_017312705.2 Penaeus japonicus
GACAGAGAGAAAGAGAGAAAGAAATAGAGAAAAGTGAATGAGAGAGTGAGACTGTAAGATTGATAGTCAAAGAGATATTGTTTAAAACAGAAGAGACGAAAAAAGGTAATCATCACAAACTTTACCTTAAACAAATGTCCAATATATTCAGTCATATACCTTAGTTACATGAACACACTTATATCACACACACAAACATAACATACACAACAACCGCAATCACCAAAGCAGAAATTTGAGGCACAAATTCCAAAATATACAATGAGAAAAAAGTCCCACACAGTAACAAACAGAAATAACACATACAATCATAATATAGAAAGCTTGAACCACAAACGCACAAAAAAATCACACACATAAGTACAATAAACAAAAACCGCATATTTACACGCTCCATTTGAAGCACAAAATGCATATTCATAAAAAAGGGTCCAACGCACTCATAAATCACAAAGACAATCACGGAAAAGTCAAACATACGCAACCACAACGACAGCAATGACAAAATTTACATACATACACACAGACCAAGTTCAAATCCCACGCACATCAACGTCAGAGATCACATACAAATGTCAAACAAAAAAAAAAAAAAAAAAAAAAAAAAAAAAAAAAAAAAAAAAAAAAAAAATCACGGCTTTTTCCTGAGCCAAACTTAGAGCTCTCAACAAGCAAAACAGCAACAGCACAATAAAGTCCAGCATCATTCTCAGCATGCCGGATCAGTGCTACGCAGTTTGCAGCAGCATCCTCTCCAGCTGTCGTGTACAGGCGTCGCCGTGTTATTGCAGAATCACCCTTCATCAGCATCTCTTCCTTATTGAGCCTGATCATGATATGCAGCTGTCTGAGTGAACATTTTTCCGGGTTGTCTTTTGTAGTTGTAAGGTAAGCTTTTGTCTGAATAAGGTTCATTTTTTTTCCCTCGGTTTGTGTGTTTAATTTTTCTTTAAATCTGGATACCTATACTCTCTTTCGATCCCTTCTTCTCAATCTGTTTCAAATTCTTTATCTTTAATGATTTCTCTCTGCTCATTTATTTGCATTTCCTCGTGTCTATCTATTTTTCCTTCTCTCCCTCCTACTCTCCTATACTTCATCTCTTTCTCTCTCTCTCTCATCTCCCTCTCATCTTTCTTTCTTTCCTTCTCTCTCTCTCTCTTTTGCTTAATCCATCTATTCATTTCCTTTACCGCTTCCCTTGCCCTCCCCTCTCTCTTTCTCTCTCTCTCGCTATCCATCCTTCTCTCTCTCTCGTTCCCTCTCTCCATCCCCCCTTTCTCTCTCTCTCTCTCTCTGTCTCTCTCTGTCTCTGTCTCTCTCTCTCTCTCTCTCCCTCTCTCTCTCTCTCTCCCTCTCTCTCTGCCTGCCTCTGATGTCTGTACCTGTTACAACAATAACAACCCAGCCACTGCCTTTCTGCAGGTGACAAGTACAGGTATGGATCGGTTGCCAAAGAAAAGTCCTAGACAAAGGCGGGGTGATTGTATAACAAACGCTCCATTTCATAAAGGGCATATAGATAAAAAGACGATATGTCACACACGCTACAATGACATATCGACTGCACACGCATACACTCGTACTCTTTAAGTTACGCAGAATACGGACATCACAGACAAGGCATTAAGCTGTTACAACATTTATCATGATTTTTTTTCCATGATGGAAGTGAAAACATTAGCTAATAACAACGTAGCACCCTCCGTTATAAACAAATGTGGATCGGTAATTTGAAACTCGTCAATGCTTTTAACGAGTAAAGTCACTGATGAGAATGTCATAAAGTTATAAACAACTTTGACAGTTAAGAGCTCAAGTTTCAGCCGGTCACACTAAAGAAACAAAAACAAAAAACAAATAAAAAAAAGAGACACAACGATGTTATTCTACTTTCTCGTGCATTAAAAAAGAGAGAAAAAGAAAAGGGGAATATACAAAAAGAAAATGTTACAGTATGAAAGAAAAGAGATTTTTAAAGTCGTACTTTTAAAAGTGCTTGAGGATAAATAGGACACTCTCTCATCTCCCTCTCTCTCCCCAACGAAAAGACGAGAGGACAAAGCCAATTACACACATAGGACACTCCACTCTGACAGTCCGGGTGCAAAATCAACGCGCTGCTGTTTAGCTAAGAAAAAATTACAGTAAACAGAAGGACAAAGAAGCGAAATACCATGGAACATTTTTCTTCTTTCTCTCTCTCTCTCTCGCTCTCTCTCTCTCTTTCTTCACTTTACACCATGTTTCACACACACACACACACCTAGTTTTAAAACGCGCATTTCATGTAGTTACCTTAAGGTTGGCCACCAGGAAAGCTCGCTCCTCGAGAACCACTTGAGGTTCTTTTCATCGCTGTTTAACTGATGTGGTCGGGGTATTTGCTTGGCCAAAAGTTTTGCATTAAAGAAAAGGGACTAGTAGTTTTGGGGGGGATGGGAGGTTTGCTTTGTATTTTGTGTTTTTAAGAAGAATAGAATCACCAATCGAAAAAATA
>BOPN01001658.1:250000-255000 GCA_017312705.2 Penaeus japonicus
AGCGAGGCAATCGCCGGGTCAGCTCAGGTCAACTTTGACTGATGGGTGGTTCGCACATAGTTGCCTTCCCAAGTATCTAGACCCTCAAAGAGAGCTCAATACCCTCGACTGTCACGCCTCCTGCATTTCAGACTACCTTCCCGCATAACCACCATCGGGGACGGCGGATGCGAACCCCTTCCATATAAGCAGGAAATCTGGAACATGGAGACAGACTGGGGAACGGCTGCACTACCGCCGACGCCCGATTTCTAAACCTGTTTATACGTGATGTGATAGTATTTATTACTGTGATCATTGTGCTGTAGTGAATATATATATTCAGGAATAAACCTGAACTGACAAACCCTGTGTCTGACATCAAGTACCTTATTTGCGGTAAGTTATAAGTTCCAACAGATTAAGACACCCATCACAAACTGGTGACCGCAATGGAATCCACTCTGCCCACCATCACAAATTGGTGGCTATGGTGGGACCCTTTCTGCTCACCCTCACAATTGGTGTCGGAAATGGGATGGAAAGAAAACTCATTAACTGGTTCTAGCGGTAAGAAAACCGCCATCTTCACAGACTGATGTCAGCCAGGGATCGTGACCACCTCCTATTTTCTTTAAAAACGTGGACCACTCGCCACGATACATTTTTTCACTCACATGATCACAGCAGTAAATACAACGCTTCAGGCAGGGAAATCAAGGTAAGTCAGTGGAAGTGTTGTTCCCTGTGTCTCAATTTCTCCCTATTTTTCTTCGACTTTTTCCACTCTTGAGGGACGGCTCACACTCTGACACACACACACACACACACACACAAAATAATAATAAAAAAAAAGTATACGATCTTTGAACTTGAAACTTTCAGGGTATAGCTAAATTATGAATGTCGACTTTAGTTTAGCAAGAAAATGTGGTATGTCATTCCGGCCTACGTTAAGACGTCATAACGTTTTTCGTTACGTCACAGCTTCCTGTGGTGTTATTTTTTGTCGTAGAGACACCTGTTTCTACATGGAAATACTCAAATATGATACGAAGAGCGATTTTTTTTTATTTTTTTTAAATTCTTATTCGCAGTATGTAATGAGTTATCGAGGCCGTAAGAAGCATGTTTGCGCGACGTCGCGCCGATCGCTATTATTTCTTCAATAAAATTTCCTAACACTCTAGTTTTTCACTTTATCGAAAAAAACGAAATTACACGATGCAGGGACAACCAATATGTATCAACATGAACGTTTACAAGAAGCTTTAATTATTTTTAAGTGTTTGAGATTTTTTGAATGTCAGAGTTTTAGTTTGGAGATACAAGCGTTTAAAGATTTCAGTACAATGTAGTGTAGATATTTATTTCATGATTGGCATTGCTTTCATACACAAAGCTCTCTGACTCATATTGATACTACAGTATACACAACAATTCAACTTGTAATTTTCATATATAGTGCATGAAAAAAAACACTACCGACCCGTCATGGTGTCGTGTCCAGAAGTTCCTTGTTCAGCATCTTTTTGCGCTTTTACCGGCGAAATGCCTCACTGCTGGGGTGTCTTCCCATTACCAAATCCTTGGAGAGGGCTTTTGTTTTTCCAGCAATGAGCACCTTTCCTCTCCTCATTGACAATGCTCACCGAACAGGTGTACTACAGGTCCACCGCCGCAATCCCGGGCCCGTATGTTTCACCTTCGGCTGCTGTCTTCTCCTCTACCTCCTTTGCAATTTCAAAATATGTCTTCTCAGATAGTGGATGCATGTTGAAATTAGCACAGAAACCAAGCACTCCATGATAACCACTCGATGACAAGGTGGCTTTCACTATTTTAGTGTGCAAGTCATAACGATTAGTTTCTACATTCATGACTTCGCTGGATCTTTTCACTCTACCACGTGAGGTACTCATCTCTTCCTTAGTGTTGCACTGACCACACTTAGCAACAAAAGACTCTGCCATGCCTTCAGCACGACCTTCCTTCACTATCATTTTGTTCCCGCACGCACAACGAGCAAATGAACGCACCCACTCCAGCAGCTTGTCTTTATCAAGCAACAAAAACTCTCCCCCAGTGTCAGCTTCAGTGGCTTCGATGTTCATGCTGGCACTAAGATCTAACTTCAGCTTGGATCGTGTGGCGCATAAGGGTTCAGGACTAGGAGAAGTAGTGCTAGTAGAAGCAACAGAAGGCGTAATTTTGGACGCGGAGGTGGTGAGGGCGGCGGTCGTGTCGGTGGCTGCCGCATGGCCAGCTTGCAATACTCTCCGCTCTGCAGCCTTCTTCCTAATTTCCCACATTTTTGAAAGCTTTTGCCTTGGTGTAGGTGGTATGTATATTTTCTGTTGATGTTGGAAAGGGTAGCAACAAAAAATAATACCGCTAATATGAACCAACGGTGTTTATTAGCATGGGAAGCCAAGAACTGCAGCATGCATGCTGAGTGTGTGAGAGGAGAGCTGACAGAGTGGCGGGTGAGGTGATTGTTGCTGCCAGATGTATCTAGAATTACTCAGACGGAAACACAGAGGAAAACAAGGAAAAATGAACGCAATATACAGAAGCACATGGACTGTACACGCGCGCGCCTTTTAATTGGTTACGCCCCTTGGACCTTTAAACGCCACGTGCGCGGTGTAGAAGCTTCGCAGGATTTAAATTAGTATTCCTATATGTTGCTACATATATGTACACTTTTAACCCCCTCAAATCTCAATATCGATTTTTTTCATATATTTCGACTATATCAGAGGGTGAGCTGCCCCTTTTCTCCCACAGATTTTTTTTCTCAATGTGTGTGTAACGAAAGGTATCTTTCTCGCATTATATGTGTAAGCATTGATAGAAGTCCTGAATTTTCTTATTTATCGTCATATTTTAGATGTTTATTAATTTGCATAGAAATAATTGTTCCAGATATTTCTTCTTATTATTTTTTTCAGGACATCTATTCTAAAGGGCATACACTTTATTCATATTAATTAGCTTCTATCTAAAATCACTCTCAATTAGTTCGTAGCTTACCTGTTTTAAAATTGTTTCATTAAATTGGCGAATTCGAACTTCATTTTTTTCTTCATGTACCATGCATATGAGTTATGCTGAACTATAGCTTCGCCGGTCAAATGCAGTTTAGCGTAAAACGTTTCCCTAAATACAGCCGCAGACGCTAGGGGTTGCCGGAAGACGTTTGTACATGCAGTGAACCGACTCCGTCCGACCAGTTATTGCACAGAATATTTCCGACTCGGATTAGTTTCATCATCCTTATCATTATTCATATAATTATTCACATATGTCTAGTGCGAATTCTTCATAATTTACGAGATTGATTTTAATGTACCAGCTAATTATGAAAGTATTAATATTGTCTTATTTTCAGTGACATATCATGTTTTTTTTCTATTCTTTAACAAATACTGTATGTATTTTAATAATCATATTTATATGTACTGTACATTTGGATTTACTTAAAAAGGAAAACTTTACTAGGTCACTTGGCTAGCTCATTTCGTATTCTAGCAGGTCATTCATGACCTCACTAAAGTAAAATGTTACATTGAGATGATCGGACCTGTCTATTTTCACGAATAAGTTAAGTAAACATTTTCACATATATAATTTTTGTAATAGTATCTATACATCTCTACCTCTCTACCTCTCACCCTATCATTTTGTCACTGCCAGTCATCAATGTAATTGTTATGTGTGCATCAGTTACTACTCTGTAACTTCATTCCAGGTCTGTAAGTTGAAGATGATTCCATCAGAACGGTTTGGCTGACCAGCCTTGTCAACCCAGATGTCCCGGGACCACCATCTTGAGGACCAGCGCACCTTCGCAACCGCGTGGGTTTCGTTGCACAATCAGGATGTTTGATCACTCGGGGTGTTGAATCTTCACATTTAAGGTGAAAGAGAGATATAGTATGCGTGTATACTATTTCTCTTATTCCTTGTGTTTGCACTTTTTGCCCATGCATGATCAATAACTTTATGCTATATATCTTTGCAAGTCGAGGATGTCTTGCTAAGTAAGTGGCCGAGTGTTGTGAGAATTATATATTATGCTTATATAAGATATTAATTACAGCAATAGATCCAATTACAAATATATGAATTTTGCACTCTCAACTAGCGAGGCAATCGCCGGGTCAGCTCAGGTCAACTTTGATTGATGGGTGGTTTGCACATAGTTGCCTTCCCAAGTATCTAGGCCCTCAAAGAGAGCTCAATACCCTCGACTGTCACGCCTCCTGCATTTCAGAATACCTTCCCGCATAACCACTGTTGGGGACGGCGGATGCGAACCCCTTCCATATAAGCAGGGAATCTGGAACATGCTGCACTACCGCCGACGCCCGATTTCTAAGCCTGTTTATACGTGATGTGATAGTGTTTATTACTGTGATCATTAAGCTGTAGTGACTATATCTATCGTGTACCATAACGACAGACTTTCTGCTTTATGGAATAAACCTGAACTGTACAAACCCTGTGTCTGACATCAAGTACCTTACTTGTGGTGAGTTATTTGTTACAACAGAATAAGACACCGATCACAGGCGCCACGGCAGGGCTCCACGGGCCAAGAGAGGAGAGAAAGAAATCCGAGTACAGTGTGAGGAGGGGATGTGCATAACTAAATCGATTTTTTCTTCTTTAATGAATTTACTGCTTGCAGCAAACCTCAAAAGACATTTTGAGCCGCAAGTTTCATAGGTAGAGGAGAGACAACAGTGGAAACCCACAGAGGCTTACTTGTAATACTAGAGCAAAATGCTACAAGGTAGTAAAACTGTTGTGCAAGTAGCTATCCATTTTTACTTTTTATCATCTCTGTGCTATGATATGGGAAATGTTTTTACAACTATATTGCATTGCATTGCATTGTATTTGAAGGCTAATATGAATATGTTAAAAAAAGAAATGAGAAATAGATTCCCTTTACAGCTTTGACATTCATTCACCATTATCATGAAGAATCAACACCCCAATGATACCTCATC
>BOPN01001658.1:260000-262500 GCA_017312705.2 Penaeus japonicus
AGTGGCGTGTCCACACTTTTTTGACTGGGGTGGCCCAAACGAGGCACTGACTTATGCCGAGGGTTGAACGAAGTGGAAGGGCAGTCTCGCTCACGGTCAATCGGACACACACACACACACACACACACACACACACACACACACACAAACATTCGTATCAGATGACCATCAGTTCAATATCATTATCTCAATTACCACATCTACTTTAATTACATACACTGACTTCCAGACAGGACAAAAAGGTAGTGAAACTATAATGGACAGGTACTATAGATTATCAATCAGAGTTTAGGGGTGGCATA
This sequence comes from Penaeus japonicus, assembly GCA_017312705.2. Classification (NCBI taxonomy): domain Eukaryota; kingdom Metazoa; phylum Arthropoda; class Malacostraca; order Decapoda; family Penaeidae; genus Penaeus; species Penaeus japonicus. The sequence goes on from BOPN01001658.1 coordinate 260,303, forward strand.
TCATTTTATCATCCTAGTGTTCATCAGCATCATCAATTTTTTTATTTTTTTTTATTAACATTCTTATCATAATCATCATCAGTCCTTTGTTATTATCCTTAGTGACACAATTTTAGTAACAATTATTATTTCAATCTTTATCTATTTGATGATGTCACTATTATCATATAATATTATCATTATAATCATCGTCAGTATTGTTATTATCATTATAATTATCCTTAACATTGCCATTGTTATTTTCATGATCATTATTGACTTTATTATTAAAATTGCTATTATTATTATTATTGTTTTCATTATCAATATTAAATTTTTAATCATTATCTTTTATATTACTATCACTATCATTATTATTATCATTATTGTTATCATGATCGTTATTGTTATCATTATTATTATCATTAATAGTATCACCATTATTGTTACTATTATTATTTATATTACTTTTCTTATTGTCATTATTACCATAACCATTATTATTCTATCATTACTATTATTAATGATGTTATCTTCATTATATTTTCGTTATTATCATTACTATCATCAGTAGTAGTAGTGGGGTAGTAATATTATCATTATCCTTTTCGTTATTGTTTTCCTTATCATTTCTAATTTTACTTTTAATTTTTTACTTTTCAATATCATTATTTCTATCATAACTTTCATTTTCGTTATCATTATTATTATTATTGTTATTATTATTTTTAATATTATTAGTTATTATTGTTATTATTATTATTATTATTATTATCATTATCATTATTATTATTATCATTATTATCATTATAATCACCATCATCATTATCTGTATTCTTATCATTATTATCATTGAAATATAATGATTATCATTATCCTTGTTTTACGATTATCATTATTATCAATAATGATATCATTGAATATTGTTATTTCTGTTGCCATTTTGATAACAATAATAATAACGGTAATAACAACAATGAGTTATTATCATTATTATTTTTACTATCAGAAATAGTTGCACTGTGTATTCGTAGAACTAGAGAAAGCGTATGATAGGTGCCAAGAGATGAATTGTGGTATGACATGAATAAGTCTCGAGTGATCGAAAAGTATGTCAGTTAAGTGCAGGACATGCACGAGACCGGTCTAACAGCAGCGAGGTGTGCGTTCGGGTGGTAACATACACTAGAGAGTAAGGGTATGTAAGTCAGCCTAACTAAGACAAAGTACATGTGTGCGAATTAGAGGGATGGTAGAAATGTACTGCGAATGCAAGGCGCGGAAGTTAAAAAAAAAAGTGGATTATTATAATCATTTGGGATCAACGGTACAAAGCGATGTTCGGTGCGATAGGGAGGTGAGGAAGAGAGTGGAAGCAGCGTGGAAATGGCTGGAGAAGAGTGTCGGGAGTGATCTGTGGCAAAAGAATATCCGCAACTTTGAACGGGAAGGCTTATATATAAGGGTGGCATCAGGGCCAGCCATACTGTATGGTTTGGCGCCAGTAGCTCTAACCAAGAGATAAGAGACCGAAATAGAGGCGGCGAGGATGAGGATGGTTAAGGTTCTCACTGGGTGGAACGAGAAAGGATAAGATCAGAAATGAATATACAAGAGAAACAACACATGTGGAACAGATTGGAATTAATGTAATGGAGGTAAGGTTAACGTACTTCGGGAAGAGGTTGTTAGGTATGGAAGAAAGAGAGGTAGGCCTAAGAGAAGATTCATGGAGGCAGCGAGAGAAGATATAAGAGCAGCTGGTCTGACTAAAGAGAAAATAAAGCATAGAAGAAGATGGAGACATATGAGACATATGGCGATCCCTGAAATGGGAAAAGTCAAAAGAAAAAGAAAGAATACTATCATTATTATTGTCATGGTTATTAATAATTTTATTATTATTATGGTTATCATTATTATCATTAGTATCATCATTATAATTATCATTACAGTTGTTATTGTTGTTATTATTATAATCATTATTATTATTATTATTAATATTATCCTTACTATTATTATGATCATTATTATCATCATTATCATCATTATTTTAACCTTTACCAAAATTGTTATAATCATTATCACTTATTATTTTCAAAATTGATATTATCATTATCATTATTTCTCTCATTATTATCAATATAATAATCATTACTTTATCATCATTATTATCATTATTGTTATCATTGATATTATTCTCATCATTATTGTAGTTC
>BOPN01001659.1:0-5000 GCA_017312705.2 Penaeus japonicus
AGAGAGGGAGAGAGAGAGGGAGAGAGAGAGAGAGAGAGAGAGAGAGAGAGAGAGAGAGAAAGAGAGAGAGAAAGAGAGAGAGAAAGAGAGAGAGAGAGCGAGAGAGAGCGAGAGAGAGTGAGAGAGTAAGAAAAAGAGTGTAAGAAGGAGAGGAAGTAACAGAGAAAAAATTACTTGGAAGAACAAACAAGCAAACAAGAACAGAAAGAGAAAACACGATACAACCCAATCCAAGCAAACAAACAAACACAAAGACGGCGAAGAGAAAACGGGAAAACAAAGACCCTCCGCCCCCCCCCCCCCTCTCCACACGACCATACACGGCCTGTCACCCTTTCCCGCCTCGCCCTCACAGCCTCTGAAGCAATAACCAACTCCTTTAACATCTTACTGAGCAAAAGAAGGAGAGAGACAGAGAGAGAGATAATCTTAAGACGTTCCTATTACTCGCTTACCGCCCTTATTCTTATCCTTCGAGGGATCGTATGTGTCTCGTTTTGCGCTCGTGTGTCGGCCTGTCGTGTGTCGGGATTGCGGCCGTGGGGGCGTGGGAGATGGAGGCTGTCATACTGTTCTGAGGTGATGTCCGGGATCTTCAGCTGTTGGTTTGTGGATTTGTTTTGTCGAGGTGTGTTTGTTTTTGTTTTTGTTTGTCTGTTTTTTTGTTTTTGTTTTGTTTGTCCATGTGTGTCTGTTTTTTGTTTTTTGTTTTTGTTTTGTTTGGCTGTGTGTTTTCTGTTTGTTTGTCCATGTGTGTTTGTTTTTATGTTTGCTTGTTTGTGTGGGTTTAGGTGTTTGCGAATGGTTGTTTACGTTCGTGCTTGTGTTTATGTTTGAGTTTGTGAGTAAGCGAGGGAGGGAGATGGGAATGTAGGTGTGGATGTGGATGTTTGTGTGCAGTCTTGCCCTTTTATACCAAAATTAACTTTCCAACCCAAAATATAGAGTATCACGATAATAATAATAATAAAAAAGCTACGAAGAAAAAGAAGTTAAATAAAAGCAACAACAACAACAAAAAAAATCTTGGAAAAAGAGGCCCATGACGCAGAAAGTACTTAAGTGCGCCTATGTGCTTGGGGAGTGAGAGGTAGATCCTACTCAAGCGCATTCCCCAGCGACATTCTTTCCAACTACGAGTCCCCAAACGACCCCGCGCGGAGCACACTCACGTACTCACACTCTCTCTCTCTCTCTGTCACACACACACGCACGCACACACACACACACACACACACACACACACACACACACACACACACACACACACACACACACACACACACACACACACACACACGCACACACACACACACACGCACACACACTCGCCCTCTGCCTTATCTGACCCCGTAATGCCCGTGTCTAAGCAGCACTGATTGTGAGAAGAGTGATCTGTCGCCATAACGTTCGGATGCCTTATCTGCTTACCTGTCTGTCTGCCTGCATGCCTGTCTGCTTGTTTGTCTGTCTGTTTGATTGGCCTGCTTTCTACCTTTCTGCTTGCTTTTCTGTCTGTCTTCCGCCTGAGTATCTGTTTGATTATCTGCTTTCTGCCTGTTTATCTGTCTGCTTTCTGCCTGTTCAATTGCTTAACTATCTGCTTTCTGCTCGCCGTCCTGGACTTCCTGCTGAACTCCTACTGCCCCTTGCGTCATCGCTTTCATTCCAGTTTGAGGTCTTTACCTGCTTGGCCGCGTTTTTATTCGATTGTTTGTTGTTCTATTTGTCTGACCTTTTCTCAGAGATATATATGACCGTCCTATTTCAGATATATTTATTTGTATCTTTTATTGCGGTAAGTATAGATACGTGTGAATAATTGTATGAAGGAGAACGAGTAATTTCGCGGGCAAAGATTTGTACCTGAATAAAAATATTACGAAATGAATAACTTCTCGATTTGTGCAACTATTCATCCTCATTCATATTTTTTCAACATTTGTCGCAATGGTCACAGTTCATATTCATCCCTATTGAGTCTTGAGTGCATACTTCGGCTGCTTGATCGTGCCTTACTTATATAAGTATCGTACTTAAATTTGTTACTACTTATATCTCATCCTACTTATCTAACTTGCCTACGTGCCTACCTGCTTATTTAACTACATATCTTTCTATCTACTCGCTTGTTTACCTACTTACCTGCTCACTACCTGCTCCCATTACCCGCTTCTACCACACTTTCCAGCCGCCCACAAAGCGGATACCTCTACACAGCAGCACAGGCGTCGACCTCCTTCCTGTCCCGCCCACACCCACGCCCACACGCCTCAAAGCATCCGCCCACACCCCTAGTCTCTTGACCCCCTACCCCCTCACCTCCACGCTTGAGTCTCCAACCCTCTCCTCATCCCCCTCCCTCAACGTCCACTCCACGCCCACTCCACGCCCATTCGATAGGGTGATCTACAGCCCATAACGAGTACACAAACCCATAGCTGGAGTTTAGGATTCTTCGGGTTCGTCGAAAGTGGGCCGAGAAATTGTGTTCCTTTGACGGGGTTCTGTGCGGAGGTTGGATGGCAGTGTGTCAGCGCTTGAGAGGGTGACGGAGGAGGAGGAGGAGGAGGAGGAGGAGGAGGAGGAGGAGGAGGAGGAGGAGGAGGAGGAGGAGGAGGAGGAGGAGGAGGAGGAGGAGGGGAGAGGGGGGAGGGGGGAGGGGGATGAGTAGGGGGAGGGGGAGAAGAAGGAGGTGGAAAAGAAGGAGGAGAAGGAGGAGGAGAAGGAGAAGGAGGAGGAGGAGGGAGAGAGAAGAGGACGGAAAAGGAGAAGGAGGAGGAGCAAGAAAGAGGATATACATCAGGAAGAGGAGGAGAAAAAGGTGCAGAAGACAGAGGTAAGAAAACCAAGGACAAGAGCCGAAAGCAGAAAGCGTAGAACAAAAACTCGAAAAATGTGATAAAACAAAAAAGAGATAAGACAACTGGAAGATGCATTAAATATAAAGAGTAAGATAATAATTAGTAAAAAAGAAAAAAAAAAGTATCAAAGTATCTCCAGTGCTTATGGATAGAAAGTGCAAGACAAAAAAAAAAGAAAAAGAAAAAAAAAATCACATCACATCAAAGACCCTCCTAAATATTTTAGTGGGAGAAAAAATACTTATCGCTCCTAGAACCCCCTAACACTCAAAGTAAAGCCACCTCCATACCAACCCCCCCCCTCCCACTTTCCCCCTTACCTCACTACCACTTCCCACTTCTGTCTCACCCAAAGGCCCTCTCACAGAAAGAAAGATGCTTATCTCTCGTATCTGACTTCTGTTAGTAAACACCAGGAGGGGGAAGGGGAAGGGGAGGGGGTGTGGGATTGGGGGAGGGGGAGAGGGAGGAAAGGGGGAAGGGGGAAGAGAGACAAAGAGAGGAGGAGGAGGAGATGGGCGAGGAGTAAAAAAGAGGTGAGAATTAAGGATGGGGAGGAGGGAAGGGGAGAAGAGAAGAAAAAAAAAGTGGGAAGGAAGGATGGGGAAGTGGGGAGGAGGAGAGGGGACAAAGAGAGAAGATAAAGGGGAAAGAAGAAAAGAAAAAAACGATAGAGATGGAAGACAGGAAGAGAAGAGAAGAAGAGAGAGAGAGAGAAACGACGAAAAAATGCCGCCTTCAAGAGACATTAAAAAAAAAACGATAAAGGCCGTAAACAAAGATAAACATCGCCATACTTACAAAACGCCTGTCGAGCTCCCCATTACGTCACAATGTCTCAAAACTTACCTGAAAAAATAAAAAGGAAAACAAATGAAATACATGAATACAACAAATAAATGAAATAAACATTTACACTTCGATATAAAGAAAAAAAAACAAGTGTATCTCATAAACAAATAAACTAGAAATAACGAATACAGTAAGGAATTAATCATAATAGTTAGGATATAAGAAAAAGCCTTACTGTTAGTGGATTAGTGATGAAGGAAAACAATGGTTACTTTGATGTTTTAAGAACAGATGACCATATGAGAGTGAGTGAGAGAGTAGGTGAGTGAGTGAGTGAGTGAATTGGAGAGATAGTAAGAGAGAAAGAAAGAAAGAAAGAAAGAGAGATAGATAGAGAGATAGAGATAGAGAGAGAGGGAGAGAGAGAGTGAGAGGGAGTGAGAGGGAGTGAGAGGGAGGGAGGGAAGGAGGGAGAGGGAGGGAGAGGGAGAGGAGAGGAGAGGAGAGAAAAGAGAGGGTCCTACTGACAAGAGGAAAAACACTTCCGCCCTCCCTCTGCGTCGCCACCGGGCAGGCGAGAGAGGGAGAGGGAGAGAGAGAGAGAGAGAGAGAGAGAGAGAGAGAGAGAGAGAGAGAGAGAGAGAGAGAGAAATGAGAGAGAGAGAGGGAATATGCAAGAAAGAAACGAGCGAGAGCCGCACATAATTAGCACCCCAATGATCTTTCTTCCCGTCCCCATAAACACCTTGAGGATTCGTGCAATAAACGCATAAAGATGGCGCACGAGACAGCAACGAAACGGCCGCAAGATTCGATTAGGAGAGAAGGGCCGCCGAAGGGAGACAGATCTTCCGTCTTGGGGTGTGAATGATCTTTCTTCTTATCAGGCTCCATTTAGAAAGATTCGATATGTATGAGGAACTTATCTACCAAGCGAATACGCTTTTAATAAAGCTGATAATCATCGTTATCCTCGGTTTTAGACTTTCTGATTTGCCACGTGGATTGACACAAACACACACACACACACACACACACACACACACACACACACACACACACACACACACACACACACACACACACACACACACACACACACACACACAAATAACCAACAATACCCCCACCCCCCTCCCCCTCCTCCCACCCTTCCCCCGCCCATAGCACGCAAGCCACGAGACCTGCTAACCACCGGACAGCCTAATGACACAGCATCACCTTGGTTTCATCTCGCACGCTGTCTTACCCGCATCTCCTTCCTTCTTATGGAATTTCTTAAACAATTTGCCATTTATACGATATTTAACTCCACCTTCCCTTCGCCCGACGTTTCGCCGAGAT
>BOPN01001659.1:17500-20000 GCA_017312705.2 Penaeus japonicus
CCGTGTAACCAAAATAGATGGGAAGCAGTAAAGAAACGATATTCGCCTTCAACTGCACATCATTTACGATGGACAGGAGGTGTTGACAGAAATACAGATTGCCAACCGATGATCACGTGACCATCTAAAGAATGGCGCGGTTTATCAAAGTCAAATAAAACCCCTGACTCGCTTTTATCGAGTCGTTTTTGCACAGTTCGTCTCCATTGCCCCTCCCGGTCACATTTAACCCCTCTCCTTACCTCTCTCTCTTTACCAACCATTTTACACGTAATCCATTTAAATCTCTGTTGCTGTTGGCAGCCCTGCTCGGCGTGGCACCCGGGTCCGTGTGAAAAATCGCCTGCACTTATTGCCTTTTTCCCCGCGAATATTTATTCAGTTGGTCGTGTCTAGGACGAAGTGGAGCACGACGGAGAGCGAAGGACATTAAAAAAAGGGGGAAGACAGAGAAAGGGGAGATAAAGAAAAACTACAGCAACATGAAATACATAAATGATTTCGATAGTAACAACGATAGGAAGACAAAGAAGGGAGAGTAAAAATAATAACAAAAACAATAAAGTACTGTTATCAATATCAGTAATAAATAGAGACATCAAGGTTTTCATTTGTGACATACGAGACATTAAAAAAGGATAGTGGGAAAGAGAGTTACAAGGGCATTACACAGAAAAGAGGCTAGAAAGGACAGAGATGGAGGAAGGGGACGTAAAATAATAGGCAGAAGAGCAAAGAGATAGGTAGATTTATTGAGAGGAAATGGTGGAGGGAGGGAGGGAGAGGGAGAAAGAGAGAAAGAGAGAGAGAAAGAGAGAAAGAGAGAAAGAGAGAGAGAGAGAGAGAGAGAGAGAGAGAGAGAGAGAGAGAGAGAGAGAGAGAGAGAGAGAGAGAGAGAGAGAGAGAGAGAGAGAGAGAAAGAGAAGAAAGAGAAAGAGAGAGAGAATCCTTCTTCCTCCGGGGATTTAGGAGATCAAGAGATTGGACATCACAGTGACGTCACTCCTTCATGATGAGTTCACCGGTTTCTCTTTACGTCATAGTGACGTCACGCAGACACACACACACACACACACACACACACACACACACACACACACACACACACACACACACACACACACACACACACACACACACACACACACACACACACACACACACAGATAAACACACACACACACGCACACTCACATATCCACAACCTATGATTGAATAGGAGGAGGAGAAGAAGAAAAAAAGAGAGCAATAAACACGCAAGACAAACAAATATTCGAGAGCACGATTAAATTCCAAGCATCACTCTGAATATTGAAGTTGTTGCATAACCCGGTCAGGATGGAGGATGGGGGGGAGGGGGAGGGGGAGGGGAAAGAGGAAGAAGGAGGAGAAGGGGAAGAGATTGGTGAAGGATAAGGGGGTGAGTGGGGGGAGAAGGAGGAGGAGTAGAGGGGAGAGAAGGGGGAGAAGGAGGAGGGGGAAGAAGGAGTAGGAGGGGAAAGAAGAAGAATGAGTAGAAATAGAAGGGGAGAGGAAGAAGAAGAGGAAAGGGGAGACAAGAGACAGGTAAAAGAGGAAAAGAGGGGAGGAAGAAGAAGAGGGAAGAGAGGAGGAGAAGGGGGAAAGGGCGAAAAGAAGAAGGAGGAGAGGGCGAAAAAGAAGAGAGAGGAGAGGGGGAGAAGGAGAATGGGGAGAGAGGGAAGAGGGAGGGGGGAGGGGGAGGTGGGGATTCCTACACCTGGTTCCGTAACTCAGGGCGGAGGATTAGTCCAAGTGGCGTCCGGACCTTCACTCTTCACTTTCTTATTCACGTCTTCACTCTTTCATTCGCTTTGTTGTTATTTGTTGTTTATTGGTTTATTTGAATTTTCAGTCGATTTTTTTTCTTCTTTTTTTTCATTAGCCTTTTCATTCTATGGTGACCTTTATTCATTTTCATTCATCTTTCTTTTGTCTTTAGTTTCATTTCCTTTATAATTTTCATTGTTTATATATATATATATATATATATATATATATATATATATATATATATATATATATATATATATATATATATATATATATATATATAAAGGCTATCCTTTCTTTACTCGCTTTCTCCCTTTCAATTCTCTTTCTGTCTTTCTTAGCCTCGTCCTTGTCCCATTCCTTATTGTACTCCCTTTTCTCGCTTTTCTTTCTAATCCAACCTTCTAATATTCTTCTACCTTCTCCTCCTCCTCTTCCTCCTTCTATTACTTCTATCTTCTGCTTCCCTCCCTAATCAGACAATAATGGCTCAACAGCATCATTGTTTACTTCCGGGTCGGGTCCCTTTGTCTTCTCCCTCTTCTTCTGCTTTTCTTCTCAACCCTTCCTTCCAATCTATCCCCCTTTTCCTCCCCTCTTCCCCCGCATCCTTCCTATTCCAACTAATCTCCCTTTCTCTTCCTCCCTAATCGGACAATAATGGCTTAACAACAGCATTGCTTATTTCCGGGTCGAATCAGAGCGAATT
>BOPN01001659.1:32500-40000 GCA_017312705.2 Penaeus japonicus
TTTATGGCTTTCTCTCCTTTCCTGTTATCTCTTCCCTTATTCTTTCTTTTTTTTCTCTCTTTTATCTTGTTTTTCTTTCCTCTTCTTTCTTCCTCTTTTTCTTTTGTCTCCCTTTTCCCCCACTTTCTTCTTCCTTTTATCTCCTCTTTTTTTTCTTCTCCTATTTTCTTTCTTTCCCTCTTTCTTATTCCCTTCTCTCCTCTCCTCTTCATTCTTCCCCTATCTCTTCTTTCATCCTCTTTCTTCTTTCTTGCTCTCTTCTTCTCTTCTCTCTTCCATTCTTTCTTCTTTCTTACTTTCCTCTCCTCTTCCCTCTTCCTCTCGTTCTTCTTTCTTCCTGTTCTTATTTCTTTATTATCCTCTTTTCTTTTCTTTTTTTCTAATAATTTATATATCTTTACATGTATCCATGTACAGTATCACTGTATCTGTGAGTCTATCTGTCTGTTTATTCATCTGTCTGTCTGTCTATTCATCTATATATCTACCTACCTACCTACCTATCTATCTATCTATCTATCTCTATATCCACTATCTATCTATCCATCCATCTCTCTAACTATCTATCCATCTATCCATCAATTAACACACGTGTCGATCACCACTATATTCAAACTGTCTCTCCTTGGCTCAATCTCACATAAAAACAAAATCTCCTCTCGTGAGATTCTCTATATAGAGAGCGCACTGCATGCCATCTGACAGCCGCTTTGCGAGAACACCATCTGTCTCTAGAATGAACCTTGTTAACAAAGAAATGCAACCGATCCGCCACTGACAGCTGGTGCAGTGTTGTCTACTCGTTGGGGAACATCCAATATATATTTCCATCTATCAACGCACTCACGCACGCACATATAAACACACGCGCGCGACACGCATATAAGAGTAAATACAAATACACAACCGGACACGAAAGCATACACACACACACACACATGCACATAATTCTTCAGTATTTTCTCTCTTTGCTTTCTTTCCTCTCTCTCTCTCTCTCTCTCTCTCTCTCTCTCTCTCTCTCTCTCTCTCTCTCTCTCTCTCTCTCTCTCTCTCTCTCTCTCTCTCTCTCTCTCTCTCTCTCTCTCTCTCTCTCTCTCTCTCTCTCTCTCTCTCTCTCTCTCTCTCTCTCTCTCTCTCTCTCTCTCTCTCTCTGCCTCTCTCTCTCTCTCTCTCTGCCTCTCTCTCTCTCTGCCTCTCTCTCTCTCTCTCTCTGCCCTCTCTCTCTCTCTCTCTCTCTCTCTCTCTCTCTCTCTCTCTCTCTCTCTCTCTCTCTCTCTCTCTCTCTCTCTCTCTCTCTCTCTCTCTCTCTCTCTCTCTCTCTCTCTCTCTCTCTCTCTCTCTCTCTCTCTCTCTCTCTCTCTCTCTCTCTGCCTCTCTCTCTTGCTATCTATCCTCTTCTCCCTAGATTTGTTGATTTCCAAATTACGGCACTCAACACACACACACGTCCCTCCCCCTCCTCGCCATATCCTCCCCTCCCCTCCTCTCCCTCCCTCCCCCCCTCCCCCCTCCCCTCCCCTCCTTCCCTGGCGTCGCTACGTTATCGTCCGCATTAAACTTCCCAAGAATGTTGTCTGTTCTTGCCGACTCCATTGTGGTTGGTCGCTGCTCTGATGACGGTCACATCTCTTCGTTCTACTCTTACCTCCCTGCTTCGCTTCTCTTTCTTTTCTGTCTATCTCTCTCTCTCCCACTCCCCTCTCCCTGTCCCTCACCCTCTCCCTTTCTTCCTTTTCGTTCTTCCACTTAACTATTCCGTCCTCTTTCTCACTTCCCTCATCCCCGCCCGTTACCTGCGACGAGAGAGAAAGAGAGAAAGAGAGAGAGAGAGAGAGAGAGAGAGAGAGAGAGAGAGAGAGAGAGAGAGAGAGAGAGAGAGAGAGAGAGAGAGAGAGAGAGAAAGACGCCTTCTCTCTTGCCTTAAAACGAAGCTTTTAACGTTTACGAGAGTCATTTTCTCCTTTTGCATCTTCTCTGATATTTGCTTTTTATTGTTTTTCTTTCTTTTTCTTCTCCTTCCCCTTCTTCTCCTTCTCCTTCTTCTCTTTATCCTCCTCCTTCTCCTTTCCCTTTTTCTTCTTCTTCTTCTTCTTCTTCTTCTTCTTCTTCTTCTTCTTCTTCTTCTTCTTCTTCTTCTTCTCCTCCTCCTTCTTCTTCTTTTTCTTCTTCTTCTTCCTCTACCTCTTTTTTTCTTTTTTTCTCCTTGTTTCATTTAATCTACCTCCTTCTTCTCAAACATCATCACCTGCCCTACCTTCTCCTCCTGTTCATGACCCTCCTCCTGCTTTATTTCCTCCTGCTTTATTTCTTACTCCTCCTCTTCCTCCTCTTCCTCCTCCTCTTCCTCCTCCTCTTCCCCCGTCTGCGATCACGTGCGGCGCCGACTGTAATCAAGACGGTGCCAGAAGGAAGCGCCCAGATCCGAGGAGGAGGAGGAGGAGGAGGAGGAGGAGGAGGAGGAGGAGGAGGAGGAGGAGGAGGAGGAGGAGGAGGAGGAGCAGGAGCAGGAGCAGGAGGAGGAGGAGGAGCAGGAGGAGGAGGAGAAGAAGAAGAAGAAGAAAAAGAAGAAGAAGAATTAGAAGAAGAGGAAGAATTAGAAGAAGAAGAAGAAGAAGGAGAAAAATAAGAAGGAAAAGAGAAGAAGAAGAAGAAGGAAAAGGAGAACGAGGGAAGAAACTACGAAAATGAAGAAGGAAAGGCGAGTGAAAAGAAACTAAATTTACAGGAGGAAAACAAATAGACAAAACAAGAATACAAGAAAAAAAAGAAAGGAGAAGAAGGAGGGTGGGGGGATAATAACAACAAAAAAAGGAGAGGAGGAGAAGGAACCCGAGAAACTAAGAATAAACTAAAGAAGCGTCTCCACTTCGAACCGTTCGAACCACCAAGAAGAACAGAACCGCGTGCGAGTGATGCAAGCAAGTACCGAGACGGGATTCGAACCCACGAGACAATGGCGGCCCTTGCGGGGTGTCGGTAATTATAACATCTGAAGTGGATTTATCTCTCTAATTCTGAGAGGAGGAGGGGGAGGGGTAGGTGGAAGGGAGGAGAGGGGGTGGGGGATGGGTTTCATGAGGGTGGAGGGAGGGAGGGTGGAGAGAGGGGAGGGCAGAGGGGGAATAGAGGAAGGAGGTTGGGGAAGGGAAAAGGGAGGGGGTGAGGATAAGCGGTGAGGGAAGCAGGGGGGAGGAGTGAGGGGAGTGGGGGATATTGGGGGGATGTCTTCCGGTTCTTTAACCTCTTGAGGAGGAAGCCTGTTACGAGCAGCAGGAAAGAGGGGAGGGAGAAAGATCTTATTCAATCTGCGGTTGCAATTAAGTAATGACACGATTTTTCTTTCTTTTCTTTTTCTTTGCTTGTGTTTTGATATTTTGTTTTTCTATATCATATCAAAGGCATACATACGTACATATACATGCTCGCATAATAACCGTCCGCACGCACGCACGCACACACAAACAAACAAACACACACACACACACACACACACACACACACACACACACACCAAAAAAAAAATCCGCTTTCGAAGCAACCACGTAAACAAACAAACAGAGGCGTTCTTCCCACAACACAATGAGAAACATGTTTTTCTTTTAAGAATCTCCGCTCATTTGCCTCATCTTCAGACAAACAGACAGACCAATTCCCCTTCATCTCTGTTTTTTGCTTCTTTATTCTTTATTCTTCCGACTCTCTCCTGTTTTATTTTCATTTTCTTTCTTACTCTTCTTTCCCCCTTCCTGCCAGGTGACGATGGCCGAGCGAGACACCTGAGAGAGAGAGAGAGAGAGAGAGAGAGAGAGAGAGAGAGAGAGAGAGAGAGAGAGAGAGAGAGAGAGAGAGAGAGAGAGAGAGAGAGAGAGAGAGAGAGAGAGAGAGAGAGAGAGAGAGAGAGAGAGAGAGAGAGTGAGAGGGGGGGGGGGGGGGGGGGGGGGGGGGGGGGGGGGGGGGGGGGGGGGGAGGGAGGGAGGGAGGGGGAGAGAGAGAGAGAGAGAAAGAGAGAGGAGATGGATGGATGGATAGACACACAAACAGATAGATAGAGATAGGTAGTGAGAGAGAGAAAGAGAGAGAGAGAGAGAATCTGTGCCAACAAGAGGTCAATATGTAAAATGAATACTGGAAAGAAAATATTTGTAAAGGAAGAAGTTAACAAAAACAAAAGAGGAAAAAACTGAAAAAGAGAAAATAAAGAGCAAAAGAGGAATAAAATCTCAAGGAGGAAAGAGAGGAGACAAAGTAGACGATAACAAGAACTTCAACCTAAAATTTTGCGTTTACTATTTCCATCCAATTATTTTCATCATCCATTTGCCAAGAAAAAAAAAAATAAAAATAAAAAAAACTCATGTATATATTCACCAACGCACCAGTGAGTCTTTCAAGAGAGGGGACATAGAGACTAAAATCGTTCAACTCGACAGATCATTTTCGAGACAATTTTCGAGCAATAAAATGCGTCTCTGGTCCTCGTTTCGGCGAATTTGAATAAATGGAAATCTATCCATCATCATTCGAATAAAATTGACGTGTTGATTCCTCTATTTTTGACGCGCTGTTCCATTCTCATATTCTGTTAATACTTGTATTCAGTAAATACTTATATTATGTTAGTACTTATATTATGTTAGTACTTTTATTCTGTTAATATTTATAACATGTTTATACTTATGTTAATATTCATATTATGTCAATATTTATATGTTTATACTTATATTATGTTAATATTTATACTATGTTAATACTTATGTTAATACACCTCCCAATTCATACTTACAGAATATCAATATTTCTGTTCATAAACTTATATTGTAATAATCGTGTAGACACTTGTACTATGTTAATACTTAAGCTAATACATGTAATAACTGATACTTATGTTAATATTTGTACTATGATGACACTCATGTCAATAAGTTTTATTACTAATTACAAATCTTTTGAAACGGTGTTAAAACATAACTCTCAAAATTACTTTGAAATGATTTTTTTTTCTTTTTTAAGAGAAAAATGAGAGAGAGAGAGAGAGAGAGAGAGAGAGAGAGAGAGAGAGAGAGAGAGAGAGAGAGAGAGAGAGAGAGAGAGAGAGAGAGAGAGAGAGAGAGAGAGAGAGAGAGAGAGAGAGAGAGAGAGAAAGAAAAAAAAAAAAAAAAAAAAAAAAAAAAAAAAAAAAAAAAAAAAAAAAAAAAAAAAAAAAAAAAGCTAAACAAACTTATACGTATCATATATCTATCAGGATGAGTTAGGCTTTATACAGCGAAGGAGGTTACAACTTTCTCAAGATTATTCGCATTGGACTAAAAAGGTCGCACCAGAAGGCGTGGCCCGGGAATGGTGTCGTCCTGCCTGCTTGTGCTACTTGATGGTGTCGAGGTGCTTGTTTGTGCTACTTTATGGTGCCGTAGAGTTGGTTGGCTACTTTATGGTGTTATGGTGTTGTAGAGTTTGCTTGAGCTACTGAATGAACGTAGAACTTCTTTGTAATAACTTATGGCGTTATGGAATACCTTTGGGTTGTTTTTGCTACTTTAAGGTATCATCGATCTACTTTTTGCTACTTTATAGTGTCGCGGAACATCTCAGTATTCTCTTATTGTGTCGTGGTGCTTGGTTTTGGTACTTTGCAGCTCATCTGTGCTACTTAATGCTGTTCTGCTGAGTGCTCTTCCTACTCCATGGTGTCGAGGGGCCGGGTTATAATGCACGACCAGATACCGTCACGGGTATAAGTGAGAGAAAACGTGGCGCTACAATGTAAAGTGTAGTAGAACATCTCGATTCCAGAGAAAGCCACATTGTGTAGACGCTGACAAAAAAAAAGAAAAAAGAAAAAAAACGCTAAACAAAAAAAAAAGCAACGACACATGCTAAGATTGCATTCAAAATAACCGACATAAACGCAATCCTTTCCCCCGAACAGGACAGTCATTCATCGCGCCGGTATATTTAGCTCCTCTCTCCATTCTGTGGCATTAATTAAAACGTGACAGGATTTGAATTGCTAGATTTATTCGCTTGCTGAGCTAAGTAATCCGTCCTGTAGCCGCCCGCCATCTTTAGGTCGGTTGTACAGCCATTCCTTCACTTGGCGGGAATCTGAATACACTGTAGACGGTCTGGTACGAATTCGTTGTTTTCTTTCAACGAGTCTTGTAAGTGACAGCTGTATTAGTTTTGATTATTGTAGATGTAAAACCTCAATTTTGTTATTTACAATAACGGGTTGTCTTGTTCGTCACGGGAAAAGAATTATTGAAGATATCATCAGTCGATTTCGGAGCCACTTGTGCTAATAAACATTTCATTAATACGACCTTCGGATCACCAAGCAGGAAATTCTTGATCTCCTTAATAGTAATAACGATAATGATAACAAAATTGTGTACCACGGTTATCAAAATTACATTAGTACAGATTACGACCGCAATCATACGAAAAGAAAAATATTAATAAAGAAAAATACATAAACATGTCGGTATCTTTTATCCCCCTACGGTATTGAGAGATCTCATTTGTCTTCATCAGATTACAAGGAAAAAAATACATATATGAATAATTCTTACGTCTTACAAGTAAAAAAAAAAAATTATATTCGCCTTATCATCAATAATTGTAGTAAAAAAAATGTCGCCATTTCTCCGAATACGT
Organism: Penaeus japonicus; assembly: GCA_017312705.2. Lineage (NCBI taxonomy): Eukaryota > Metazoa > Arthropoda > Malacostraca > Decapoda > Penaeidae > Penaeus > Penaeus japonicus. The sequence goes on from BOPN01001659.1 coordinate 39,155, forward strand.
AACAAGTTCTGGCAATTCAAATGTCGTTTTCTTTATCACTCTTTTCATAGTCGACGATAAGAACAAAAGAGGATAATAAAACGAAATGATCAAGCACTTAAAAAAGAGATAATGATGCTGATATTTCTTCGAGGGAATCCATAAAGAAATGGAGAAATAAATAGAACTTCTTATCTTGAGGAAGAGGAACATAAAGAAGGGGAGGAAGAAGGAGGAGGTGGGGAGGAATGGGGGTTGTGGTGGTGGTGGAAGAGGATGACGAGGAGTGGGAAGAGAAAAAGGAGGAAGAGGAGGAGAAGGAGGTGGTGGAAGAGGTAGTGGAGGTGGATGATTACGAGAAGAAGGTGGGGGAGAAAGAGGAGGAGGAGGTGGTGGGGGAAGAGGATAACGAGAAGGAAGAGGAAGAGGAGAAGGAAAAGGAGTAGGAGGAGGTGGTGGAAGTGAATGATTAGGAGAAGGAGGTGGTGGAGGGGATCAGTAGGAGGAGAAGGGGAGGGCGAAGGAGGAGGAGGAGGAGGAGAGGGCGAAGGAGGAGGAGGAGGAGGAGGAGGAGGAGGAGAGAGGAGAAGGAGATGGAGAAGGAGAAGGAGAAGAAGAAGGAGCAGGAGGAGGAGAAGGAATGAGAAGAAAAGTATGAAAAGAAGAAAACAACATAGAAGACTATAAGAGTATAAGAAGGGGAAGGAGAAAAAAAAGAAGGGGGAAGGAAAATAAGAAGACAAAGGAAAGAAAAAGAAAAAGAAGAAAACCACATAAAACATTTTCGGCGAGGACTTTGATCACCTTCTGACGCACGAGGCGCCAAGTGAGGTCTTCCAGCCGAAACTTCGAGAAGAAATCCTGGGA
>BOPN01001659.1:55000-60000 GCA_017312705.2 Penaeus japonicus
CCTCCTCTCAATAAGTCGCTGTTCGGGATCATGTCGCTTCACAAACTGGTGGAGAGATAGATAGATAGAGAGAGAGAGAGAGAGAGAGAGAGAGAGAGAGAGAGAGAGAGAGAGAGAGAGAGAGAGAGAGAGAGAGAGAGAGGGAGAGAGAGAGAGAGAGAGAATTAGAGAGAGAGAAAGAGAGAGAGAGAGAGAGAAAGGAGAGAGAGAGAGGAGAGAGAGAGAGAGAGAGAGAGAGAGAGAGAGAGAGAGAGAGAGAGAGAGAGAGGGAGAGGGAAGGAGGGAGAGAGGGAGGGGGAGGGGGGAGAAAGAGGGAGAGGGAGAGGGGTGATAGAGAGAGAGAGAGGAAGGAGGGCGATAGAAAGAAAGAAAGAGATAAGGAGAGATAGATTGAAAGAGAGAAAAAGAGAGACAGATGGAGGTAGAAAGAAATAGAAAGAGAGAAAGTCAAACAACCAATCCTAAATAAATAATGAATAATAATAATGGAAAAAAAAGTCTACACAAGACCAACAACTAAACAAAGAAACCCAGCACCCCTAACAACCCCTTACCTCCCCCCATCCCCCACCCCAACCCCCTCCCACAACAAACAACCTTGTTATCTATGGACAGATTAAAACGAAGAAGAAATGAAAAAGTGACAGTGACTAGCGAAGTCCTTGTCACCCTAGATGGTCATCACATCACACTCTTAGATAAACACTTTTAATCCCTTTAAGAAGCGAGTGTTCCTCAGACTCCGATCTAAAGGGACATAATGGCTTGAGTAAGAAGCTTGGGACGAGAAGGAATCTGTTTGGTGTCTCTCTTCGCTTGCCTCTAAGCAGGTAGAGCCTTACTTTTCGAAGGTTGTTGTCTGTTTTGTTATATTTGAATGGATTTTTCTAATATGCGTTTTTGAAGATACGATGTGTCAGAAGCTTGTAATATTAAAGAAAAAAAAAGATTTGTTCATATCTATTTTTTCTGACTATCTACCACCACATCTTATCTTTATCCTTTTCTCTTAGGGTATATAAACCTCTCTATAATCAATATATTTGTCTGCCTGTGCATCTATAAACTTAACATATAATCATACCTAGTATAATTCCACAACAACACTTCTTAATCTTAAAGAAAAGGGATCTTCAAGAGAAATGCTCATCAATATGACTTAGATTTTGAACCTAACTTTCTCACTTTGTCTACTAAAGAAACCCATGACAAAATGGCAACAAAACCAAGAAGAGAGAGAGAGAGAGAGAGAGAGAGAGAGAGAGAGAGAGAGAGAGAGAGAGAGAGAGAGAGAGAGAGAGAGAGAGAGAGAGAGAGAAGACGAAAACAATGAAAAGAACAAAAAGACTACAATTTGGTGAATCTATTCATAAGTTTTACTCCATATCTAAATCAACGATGGAGATATGTCAATAGCAAAGAGTAAGAAGGGAAAAGGAAGAGAAGAGAACGATGAGGAAGGAGTGAAGAGGATCCAGATAACCCCCCCCCCCCTTCTAAAAAAAATGTCGACTTTGATTTCCGAATATGATTTCAGAAAACGTGCACGAAATAGGAGACAGACACGGAGGCAAAGGAGAGGATGAGGAAAAGAGAGAAAAAAAGAAAGAGAGAGAGAGAGAGAAAGAGAGAGAGAAAGAAAGAGAGAAACAGAGAAAGAGACAGAGAGAGAAACAGAGAAAGAGACAGAGAGAGAAACAGAGAAAGAACGAAAGAGGAAGATAAAGAGACAATCAGAAAGATAAAAAAAAAGCAAAAGCCTAACATCCAGTACACACGAAAACAGAATCCAGCCAGCTCCCAGCAGACCCGCCAATTAGAGCTCCGACACACAAGCGCCGTGTGGTCGCGAAACAAAGACCGATGCAAAGTCAGAGAGAGAAACCCCGAGAGACAATCCAGAAGGGATAGCAATTGCAAGAGCCCAGAAGCGCACGTCGCCGCCGCCGTCACATACATCATCTGCAGGAGCAAGGTCGACATGCACAGAAATATGAATGTTGGAAAAAAAAGTTAAAATAAAATAATAATAACTATTGTCATTATCGTAATCATCATTATTACTATCATCATCATCTTTATTAGTATCAATATTATCATTATTGTTATTATTATTATTATTATTATTATCATCATTATTATTACTATTATTATTACTATCATTATAATCGTTATCATCATCATTATCATCATAATACAACAATAAAACAAATCAAAAAAATAATAAGAGAGATACGAGATCGATACAAAACTCGATTTAAAACCAGATAAAGCGAGTGTTCATTCCATCATCGACAAACCTCCTATCTCAACCAAGACCCCCTTAGCCCCCCCCCTCTACCCCCCATCTACCCCCGCCCCGCCCCCCTCGCAGCCCAAGACGTTCGCTCGCTCCTTGAAGACGCCCTTAATCGCTAATTTGTCTGAATTCATGCAGGATAAACACCACCTCAAGACGCGGTCCTGACGCTCGGCCGCCGCTTCCAAGGAGCTCAGAATCAATTGAAGCATCATCGAGGGAGATTATTTTCTGCTCCTTGCAAGATTGGCGGCTTCCTTTCTTCCTCGGCTCTCTCTTTCTTCTCCTTCCCCTTCTTTTCTTCAGTCTTTATTCGTTTTCTTGTTTCGTTTTTTTTCCCTTATGCTTATTATTTCCTTTCTTCTATTCTTTCTTCATCTATTCTTTTTCTTCTTTTTCGACTATTTTTTATACTTTTTATTCTTTCTTGTCTTCGTCTTCTTGATCTTCCTATTTTTCTTATTTTCCTCTTCAATTTCCATTTTTGTCTTCTTCCTATATCAATATTATTTTTTCCTCCCTCTTCTCCATTTTCACAATTTATTTATTTTTCTTCTTACTGTCATTTTGTCATTACCATCATTATTTTATCCTTCTACTCTTCCTTCTTTCCTTCTCTTCTTTTCTTCTCATTCTCCATCTCTTTCTTCTATCTCCCTCCTCTCTCCTCCTCCACCTTCTTCCTTTTCTTCTTCTTTCCTTCTCTTTTTTTTCTTCTCGTTCATCATCTCCTTAATCTCCCATCGCCCGTCTCCCTCCTCTCTCTATCTCCTCCTTCCTTCCTTCCTCTTTTTTTTCTCCTCATTTTTCATCTCCTTAATCTCTCTCCTCTTTCCTGCCCCCTTTTCTCTCCTCCCACCTCCCACCTCCCTCCTCCTTCCTCTTTCCCTCCTCCCCCCCCCTCCTTCCTCCCTCCTTCCTCCCCCCTTTCTCCCTCCTCCCTCCTCCCACCTCTTCCTCCTCCCACCTCCCTCCTCCCACCTCCCTCCTCCCACTTCCAACCTCCCACTTCCAACCTCCCTCCTCCTTCCTCCCTCCTCCTCCCCCCACTTTTTTTGTCTACGGGTGGCTGGCTGTCCGTCCGAAGATTAATATCAGAGCTTGAGACGCCTGGATTTAAACACTGAACACTTTTACTGAACACGATTTGGCCATGAAATTTGGTTGAGGTAAAAAAAAAAAAAGCTGGATGAAAAGAAAAGAAAGAAAAAAAAGAAGGTAAATCGTGTACAACTTAAAATGAAAAAAAGTTAAAAGTAAAATAAAAGAAACATGAAAAAAATAACAGGGAGATCGTCTCTAACTTTGTTTAAAGAAAGAAAAGAGATGGATAAACATAAAAAAAGAAAAAAAGTAAATTGTTTCGTGGATGAAGGAGGAGAGAGGAGAGAGGTTCGGGAGATGAAGAATGAGGAGATAAAAAAGAGCAGGAAATAAGAAGATGGAAGGAAGAGGAGGTGGAGGGAGATGGGAGATTAAGGAGATAAAGAATGAGAAGAAAAAAAAGAGAAGGAAAGAAGAAGAACAAGTAAGAACAAGTTAGAAGGGGGAGAAGGAAATTAAGAAGGCGAAGGAAAGAAACAATGATGATAATGGTGGTAATAACAAAAAATAATAATAAAAGAAAATCCTCCTGTCCTCGTAGGGTCGTGGATGGTCGATTGAAGGCAAACCAATACCAACATAAGCACTCTTGTATCTACATACATATTAGGTGACACTAGAGGTTAGATTTCTTGAAGGAATGGGAGCAGTGTCATTACGATTACTTTATACGTTTGTCTTGACGCGAATGAGCGAGAGAGAGGGGGAGGGAGGGAGGGAGGGAGGGAGGGAGGGAGGGAGGGAGGGAAGGAGAGAGAGAGAGAGAGAGAGAGAGAGAGAGAGAGAGAGAGAGAGAGAGAGAGAGAGAGAGAGAGAGAGAGAGAGAGAGAAAGAAAGAGAAAGAGAGAGAGAGATAAAGAAAGAAAGAGATTCCCACGCCAAAGGACTCACAAGACAGAAACAAACACAAACAAACACGCGCGAGAAAAGCAAGAAAACACACGGGCGAGCAACCACAGGGCGCGACACGGGGGGAAGCGATCGCAGGCGTTAGAGAGACCATGTATCTCACCAGGGGGGCGGATTCCCCCGTGGAGAAGGGGTTCTGGGTTGGAGGAGGTGGGAGGGCCTTAGGAGGTTAAGGAGGGGGGGAGGGTAGGTGGGAGGAGCGGGGAGATGGGGGGGGGGTATGTGACGAGATGAATTATGGCTCGACTGTTTTTGTTGTCGCTTCCATGGGGATAGGAATGGGATGCGTAAAACTTGCTTGGGATGGAGAAAGGGAGGAGGGGGGGAGGGTAAATGGAAGGAGAGGTGATTTGGAGGAGAAAGAGGTGGAGGGAGAAAAGGAGTGGAGGGATGAGGGAGGGAGTCAGAGTGGATGTATCGCTCCATGTATTCCTTACCTGTCAATCATATTTATACGTTTACATGCTTGTATAATCCAAACTCATCACACTCTCCCTCCCTCCCTCCCTCCCTCCCTCCCTTCCTCCCTCCTTATCTCCCTCTTCCTTCTCCCCCCCCCTTCTTTTCTCTCAAATTCCCTCCGCTCTCTTCTTCCTTCCCTTCTTCCTTCCTTCCCTCCAACCCTATCCCCCTCCCCTCACCCCCTACTTACTTCCCTCTCCCACTTCCTCTAAAGATCTTCCTATCG
>BOPN01001659.1:70000-75000 GCA_017312705.2 Penaeus japonicus
TGTGTGTGTGTGTGTGTGTGTGTGTGTGTGTGTGTGTGTGTGTGTGTGTGTGTGTGTGTGTGTGTGTGTGTGTGTGTGTGTGTGTGTGTGTGTGCGTGTGTGTGTGCGTGTGTGTGTGCGTGTGGGTGTGTGTGTGTGTGTGTGTGTGTGTGTGTGTGTGTGTGTGTGTGTGTGTGTGTGTGTGGAGAGAGAGAGAGATAACTTTATATATATATATATATATATATATATATATATATATATATAAATATATATATATACATATACATAAACGTACATATATATATACATATACTTATGCATAAACATATATAGTAATAGCAGTAGTAGTAGTTGTAGTTGTAATAGTAGTAGTAGTAGTAGCAGTAATTGTTGTTGAAGTAGTAGCGTAGTCTGTGTAGTAGTAATAATAGTAACAGCTGTAGTAGTAGTAGTACTTCAGTAGTAGTAGCAGCATTCCCTGTAAGAGAAAGAGAAAGAAACCGGACTCTAAAAAGACAGATGGACACACAGATAAGCAGATAAATAAACAGACGCAAAAAATAACAGTACAAATGAAAGTAAAATTAAGAGAATGTGTACACTAAACTGAAACAAAATCAGCTGCCGCGGTCTTGCGCATACCTCGCCTCTCACTCTCAGGGAGGCGCAAAAAAAGGAGAGAGAGAGAGAGAGAGAGAGAGAGAGAGAGAGAGAGAGAGAGAGAGAGAGAGAGAGAGAGAGAAAGTAACAAATAACTCAAATGTTTCAAGGGGCATATGATAAAAAAAAAATGTTTTCAGAAAAAAAAGATAACAGAGAACTAATGATTCAAACATCCGACCGAACAAGAACAAAATGACATATAAATTGTAATAAAATCGTTATAATGAAAAAGAAAAAGTAATTAGTAAAAAAATAAATCATAATCAAAACTCCAAATCAATTAACCTAATCGATCATGACTCATTAAAGGATAATTAAAACTATAAAAACAGGATCATTAGGGTTCCACAAGCCACTAATTAATCACATTACCAGATGAAGGACCGTGAAGAGTAGGATTCGGATCTTTGATAAAAAAAAGTCGAATTCTTTTAACAAAAAGGTATATATTTTTTGTTATTTTTGTAGGACTTTAGGTGATTTTGCTTCTTCGATTGTTTGTGTGTTTGCTTGCTTGTTTGATTTCTTGTTTGTTTGTTTGATTGTGTTTGTTTGTATGTTTGATTGCTTGCTTGTGTGTTTGTTTGTATGTATAATTGCTTGCTTGTGTGTTTGTTTGTATGTTTGATTGTCTGTGTGTGTGTTTACCGAATAGCTCGTCCAACGTCATTGCACAAACTGCACCCTACAAACATAGCACTTACTGTGACCCCGACAGCACGAGTCTGCCTTATCAAAAGATCTTACCTGGAAAAGAAAAGAAAAACAATTAAAATGTAATCCAAATCTATAAATACAATACAGATAATTGAATAAGTGAATAAATACATCATCAAACCAACCAAATAAGTGAATAAATATAGATGTATATCCATAGATACACATACATACAAATACACACTCTTTCCTACACCCATCCCCACCCCCGTCATTACATAAGACTTCTTTCGCTACGGTTCATTAATTCATGAAAACAGGAAAACAAGCTCCAACTTGGACAATCTCCATACACAGGTGTTGCGGCAAATAAAAAAAAGGAAAGATAAAAAGAGTAAAACACGGACGGGAAAGAACAATAAAACAGGAGGTTAATTGGAACAGGAAATTGCTCGAAGACTTCTTTTTTCTCTTCCTCTTCTTCTTTAGATTTTTTCGTCTTCCTCTTGTAGTTTGCTGTTGTTGTTGATGGTGATGATGATATTGTTGTTGTTATTTTTCGTACATTTTGTTATCATTAATGGCAATCTTTTATTCGCCTCCATTTTATATTTTCTCCTCACTTTATATCCCCTTGTTCCTCTTCTTCTCTTTCTTTATCTTCTTTTATTGAGTCTATTCTTCCCTGCCTTCATTAATCCTCATACACTAGCTATACATCCTCATCCTCCCCTTTTATTCACTCTAACACCCCCTCCCCCCGTTCCCTTCCCTCTTCCTCATAGCTAACGAGACCGCCCAACCGAAAAGGGTAGACAAGAGAAAGAATGAAAGGGAAGAAAAAAGAGAGATAGAGAACAAATAAAGAGAGAGGAACCATAAGAAGAATAACAAGAGTGATCTACGGCATGTAATTGCTTCCCCTCCCCCTCCTCCCTCCTCCCCTTCACCCCCGTCCCCTCCCCCTCCTCTACCTTCCCTTAAAGGCCTCATTGAATAAGACGTTCCGGTGTTGATGACTGATGCCCCGAGCGACAATGGGTACACGAGGGTGGGGAATGGGGGGAGGGGGGACAGGGGGAGTATCGCGTGAGGGGGGGGGGGGCGTGTATGGACTGTGCAAGGGCATAGGGTGTGGAGGAGAGAGGTAGTGGGGTGGGAGGCGAGGGGTTGTGTGGAAGGGGTATGGCGTATGGGTGGGAGATGGGTATAGGACTTGAAAGGAATGGGGATGAGAGCTCGAGGGGCGTGTGGTATGGGTTACATGGGGGTATGGAGGTATGGGATAGGGAGGAACTGACTAGGAAAAAAAGACATATATGGGGGGGCCATACCCATGTGGTATGGCTATATAGGGGGGGAGGGGGGAGGGACGAGAAAAGGCCGTGACGTAAATCCTGTTACGCGCGTCGCCTCCGGTCAATGGGTGTGTGACTCAATGGGAGTACACAATGCAGGGCTTTTGTCAATGGGGCTTTGGGTGTTTGTAAACAAAGGCGGATGAGATATTGCTGTCTTTTTACGCTCGGTTGCTTTATATATTGGTTATTCTTCCTTTTATCCTTTGCCTTCTGCCTGTGGTTCCGTTGTAGAGAGATGAAATGGATGGAATAACGAATAGAGGGAGGGAGGGCGGAAGCACTAGAAGGAGGGAAGGAAGAAGGGAGGGAAGACAGGAAGGAGGGAGGGGTAAGTATGGGAGAAAGACAAGATGGAGGGAAGAGGGAAGAGACGGGAGGAGGCAAGGAAGGAAGGGTGGTTGGAAGAAGTGAAGGAAGGGAGGAAAGGATGGAGGGAGGGAGGGAATGAGGGAGGGAGGGAGGGAGGGAGGGAGGGAGGGAGGGAGAGAGGGAGGGAGTGAAGGAGAGAGGGAGGGAGGGAGAGAGAGAGAGAGTAAGAGAGAGAGAAAGATAGAGAGAGAATATGAAAGAGAAAGAGGGAAACGAAGACAGAAAGACATAAAAAAATAAAAAATAAAACACGAAAGGGGGAGATCTAAAAAAAATAGATAAGAAGCCAAAGCCCAGCGCAAACAACTCAAAAGAGAGAGAGGAGTCGAGTGACAGCCTGTGATTATGCAGTCTGCCCTCGCCTCCGAACAGTCTTATAAGCCCCGAGAAATGCGTCGGTTACACCAGCGAGATAGTCCCGAGGATAAGAATGGATCCAGAGAAAGGAATCCGGGACGTTCCAGAGGTATAAAATAGTGACCCCTTTCCCCCCCCCCCCCCTCCCCTCTTCTCGAACCTTCCCCTAGCCTTCTTGCCCTCTCCCCTTCCCACTAGGCCTCTCCCTGCCCCTTTCCTCTTCTGTGTGTGTGTGTATGTGTGTGTGTGTGTGTGTGTGTGTGTGTGTGTGTGTGTGTGTGTGTGTGTGTGTGTGTATGTGTATGTGTATGTGTATGTGTATGTGTATGTGTATGTGTATGTAGATGTATATACATATATACATATATACATACATGCACACACACACACACACACACACACACACACACACACACACACACACACACACACACACACATTCACATACAGATACTCACACCCACCCACGCACACATATAAATGCACATAGCCACAAACAAGCTATACATCAGAGGAGTCCAAACTACCATTAAGGGAACAGGAAAATCGTCGTGAAGAAAAATGATAATAACAGCCATGAGAGTACATGCACTCCCCACTCCCCGACCCCTCTTTCTACTGCCAACACTTCCAACACAAATACAGGTACACACAGACACACACAGACACACACACACACACACACATACACACACACACACACACACACACACACACAGAGAGGGGGGATGGATGGAGGGAGGGAGGGAAGGAGGGAGGGAGGGAGGGAGGGAGGGAGGGAGAGAGAAAGATATGACAGACGTTTGGACATGACAGATGATCCGATGTGACACGCGTTGGCTGTTGACACACAGGGAACAAATGACCACAGTGCTAAAAGCTGCGAGAAATTAAAAGTTTTACAATACGCTACGTACACACAAACCCATACACACACAAACACAAACACACACACAACACACACACAACACACACACACACACACACACATACACACAAACCAACAAACAAACAAACCCATCTTCACCTTTTCTCATCTCTTTTACGTTCTTTTTTCTCTCCTTCCTCCCCCTTCTCTCTCTCTCTCTCTCTCTCTCTCTCTCTCTCTCTCTCTCTCTCTCTCTCTCTCTCTCTCTCTCTCTCTCTCTCTCTCTCTCCCTCTCCCTCTCCCTCTCCCTCTCCCTCTCCCTCTCCCTCTCCCTCTCTCTCTCTCTTTTCTTCACTTTTTTCTCCTCATTTTCGGCGCCTGCTCTTAATCCTATTTTCGATCTTATCTCGTTACATTCCAGTTATTTTTTCTTCATCCTGCTTTTTAAAACTCTCCTTCGCATCGCCTCAGAGTTGGTGGTTCTGGGTGTGTTTCATTTTGCCTTTTTTGTCCGTTTTTCCTAGTATAGATAGATAGATAGTTAGATATATGTATAGATAGATAGGTGGATAAATAAATAGGTAGGTAGGTAGGTAGAGAGATAGATAGTTAGATTACTAGTTAGATAGATAGATAGGTAGATAGATGAGTAGATGGATAGATAGGTAGATAGATAGATGGATAGATGGTTTGACAGATAGATAGATTGATATATAGATGGGAAGATATATGGATCTCTCTCT
>BOPN01001659.1:82500-87500 GCA_017312705.2 Penaeus japonicus
GGGTCATTTTCGTTATCATTAATATCTTTATCAATAAAAATGATTTTACTATGGTTATCATGGTTCTCTTAGTTATCATGAATGTGTTTGTGTGTGTGTGTGTGTGTGTGTGTGTGTGTGTGTGTGTGTGTGTGTGTGTGTGTGTGTGTGTGTGTGTGTGTGTGTGTGTGTGTGTGTGTGTGTGTGTGTGCGTGTGCGTGTGTTTATGTGTGTGTGTGTGTACGCGCGTGTGCATGTACGTATGTGTGAGTATACGATGACATCTGGCGCGTGTCTGATAACGGGTGGGTTGCCGGAGCTATTTCAGGCAAGGATGGAGGCGTTTAGTGAGGACGTACCACCTGAGGAGGAAAAAGTAGAAAAAAATGGCGTGAAACACTTTTTTTTTTCTCGAAATGTTCGAAATTATTTTTGGTGGACTCGCTGCAACACGCAAAACGTTTTTTTATTTTCTTTCCTTTAATTCTTTTTTGATTCTGCCAAGAATATTGCACAGGGTCTATCAGTAATAATATGTGAGCGATTGTTTATGTTTGGTTGATGTCTCGATATGCTTCTTTGTCTAGATCGAGTTTTTGTGGCCTTGTAAGTAAAAATAATATGGCTGTGTGATAAAGCGAAATACAGATAGATAGATAGATTGATTGATTGATAAATAAGTAGATAAATAGAAGAATAGATGAATGGAGTGAGTAAGAGAGAGAGAGAGAGAGAGAGAGAGAGAGAGAGAGAGAGAGAGAGAGAGAGAGAGAGAGAGAGAGAGAGAGAGAGAGAGAGAGAGAGAGAGAGAGAGAGAGAGAGAGACAGACAGAGAGAGAGAGAGAAAAAAAAAAAGAGAGGGAGGGAGGGAGACAGGGAGAGAAGGAGAGAGATGGAGATAAAGAATGAATAAGTTACCGGGATCACAAAAAAATATACAAACCAAACAGTCATATCAGAAACACGTTAAAGAAATTGAAATATTATTAGTAGAGAGAGGGGAGATGGGGAGAAAAGAGGGGAGATGAGGGGGAAGGGAGTAACTCGGAAAAGGGGAGGGGGGAGGGAGGAGAAATGTTGAGGGAGGGGTAGAGCGGGCTAGGGGAAGAGGAGATGAAGGGGGGAAGTAACACGGAAGAGGTGAGGTGGAGAGAGGGCGGATATTGAGGTGGGGGTAGGAGAGAGGGAGAACAGATCGGAGATGAGGGGGAGGGGGAGTAACACGGAAGAGGTGAGGGGAAGGGAGGAGGGGGGATGTTGAGTGGGAGGAGCGGGGTAAGGGAGGGCACGAGGGTGACAATAGGAGAAGGGAGAGAGGAGAGGTGGGGGAGCGAGCGTACACTGGCACCAGCTGTGGGAGCAACGGCCACTCGCCAGCTGGGTCAGGGGGCCAGCAGCGCCGGCGAGGGGAGGCCGGGAGGAGGCACCTGAGGGGGCTCGAGGGGAGACCAAAAGGGACGAATTAAAGCTTATTATCATGATGATGACGGGGTGATGGCTACTGGCGAAGATACATGAAGCTAAAGGTGGTTCTGTGGATGGTGACTGGCGATGACGATGACGACAAAGATGAAGAGCAAAGCAAACGGAGCAGCAGCCTAGCCACGACCAGACAGTTAGTCAGTCAGTCAACCAAACAAGCTGAGACTACAGAGCGGGGCTTGTCTACTGAGCGTGAGACTCAAGGCGTCGTCGGCAGGAGAGCCAATAACCAGTCTTCCTGAAAGATGCTATCCGGGGGACTTGGCACTAGGACCAGGTACCGAGACCAGGAAAAAAAGACCAGTCAACAGGACCAGGATCAACATAAGGACCAGGCACGAGAACCATGCACCAGGACCAGTCATCAGAACCAAGGACTAGGATCAAGCACCGAGACCAGTCAAAAGGCCCAGGTACCAGCACCAGGTACCAGAACAGCCACGAGGGGGCCACGGCAAAGTCGTAGCTTCAGAGAGATAGCGCAGGAGTGATGTCACGACTCTCCCCCAATAGGGAGATGGGGTGGAGGGAAGGAGAAGGGGATGGAGGAGGGAGGGAGGGAGTGAAGTGGAGGAGAGTGGGAGCAGGTGGATGAAGGAGGAAGGGGTGAAAGAGAGGTGGAGAGTGGGAGGAGGTGGAAGAGACATGGAGGAGAGTGAGTGGAGGTGGGAGAAAGAGAGGGAGTGGGGGAGAAAGAGTGGCAGTGGAAGAGTGGTGGAGGAAGTAGAGGAGATGGAGAGAAGGGAAGGAGTAAAGGAGGAGGGATGGAGGAGAGGGGGAAGGAGGAATGTCATGGAGCCATTTAACTGCAACCTTAATGATAAGATAATAATGATGCAATAGCAGTGACGGAGATTATAGCTGTGTTGATAACGATAATGAGGGTGATGAGCATAATGATAACAGTAATAATAAAGAGATGATGATCATAAAAACGATGGTGATCATAGTGATAATAGCGATAAATCAATATTAGTAATAGCAGTATTTTCAATCATTGTTGCCATAATTTTCAATAGCATCATTATCGTTACCACTATAATCATAATCGTGACATTAATTATCACTGTCATTATCATCTACAAAGAAATTACGAGCAATAGGAACATTAATGACAACAACTATCAACATAATACCAATAAGAGGCCATATTGCAACCGCCAATCCGTCTTGAGATTCGTCTTCAAGAAAAAAAAGAAAAACAGACACAGAGTGCAATCGAATGCAAAACGAAAGCAAAGCAAATGGTTTAAAAGCCAATAAAAGCAGAAGGAAAAACAAGCGTAGGTCAATGTGGAGCAGAATGCCGCTGGTGCCACAGTCACCTCTACGGGGTCAGTGTCGCCCAGTGCCACTGTGGGAATATAGGTGATGATGGTGATGTTATACTAATGATACTCATATGGATAATAATAATATTAATCATAATAGTTAGATTAATACCTACTAGGAATGATAATGATGATAACTTTAGGGGTAGCAATAGACATAAGAATTATACTTATATCAACGATAACATCAATAATAATAATGATAATAATAATAATAATAATGATAATCAGTAATTCCAATAATACTGATGACGATAATAATAATAGTAAAATGATAAGCATAGCAATGATAAAAATAATAATAATGATAATAATAAAAACTATGATAGAAATAATAATACCAATAGTAGTAGTAATAATAATAATAGTAATAATAGTAATAATAATAATAATAATAGTAATAATAATAATAGAACCTACAACAATAACAATTCAAAAAAAATATATAATGATATTCCCAATAATACCCCCCCCCCCCCCCCCCCCCCGCGCAAAAAATAAACGATAACAACCCCTCTTCTTCTGGGTCAGTGCCGCACAGTGCCACCGTGGGAAAGGCGGCTCCCTCGCGCTGCTGGGAGTGCCAGTGCCGCTGGCGAGGGCCATTTCGGGGGCTTAGCGCAGGTGATAAATGGATCTTTGATGTCTTTTCTTTGATACTTTTATTATTTCTATTATTAGCATCATTATCGTCAGTATTTTATTATCAATAATATCATCATACTCATCATCATTATCATTACCATGTTATTATTACTAATATCACCATTACTACCTCCTCTTCATCATCATCATTATTATCATTGTTGCTGTTATCATTCTTTTTTTTATTATCACTGTCATCATTATAATCAGGTTATAATTATCACTACTATTATCCTTACCATTATTATCATATCTATCATTATCATTTTTTTTTTTAATTACTATTAATACTATTACTCTCACAATAATCATCGTTATCTTTATCCGTATACCATAATGACTGTCTTGTTATATTCAAAGTTAAAATTCAGAGTAATATCTTTGGTCATTCACTTACTTTATTGATCATTATATTTCACTGAGGTCATAGATCCAACTATTTACATCGTAGACAATGAAAAAGAAACGTGTTTTTTTTTCTTTTCTTTCTTTTATCGTGAGTGGAACCTGATAAAGAGCAAACAACCAAACGACGACCAAGAAAAGAATGAGTCGGCACTTTTGATCTTTCCTCTGAGACTGCACTTGCTTGCAATCTGTTGGCGCATCTCTTTGCTTGCAGGAAAGGCTTTTGTGTGACTGCACGATTGAGAAAGAGATTGAATGAGATTACGAGACTGATCGGCAGGTTGACTGACTGACCGACTGACTGACTGACTGACTGACTGACTGACTGGCTGACTGACTGACTGATTGACTGACTG
This sequence comes from Penaeus japonicus, assembly GCA_017312705.2. Classification (NCBI taxonomy): domain Eukaryota; kingdom Metazoa; phylum Arthropoda; class Malacostraca; order Decapoda; family Penaeidae; genus Penaeus; species Penaeus japonicus. Next base: position 86,702 of record BOPN01001659.1, read on the forward strand.
AATGAACGAATCAACGCATGAATGAATTAATGAAGATATGGCTGACTAACTGACTGGCTGGCTGGCTGAGTAATTGACTAACTGAAAGCCTGCCTGCCTGCCTGCCTGCCATTCAACTATGAATGAAAGACTGAACGCATAGAGCTAACTTAATCCCTCTGTCATTCAACCAGAACAACAACAAAAAAACACTCGCGCTTCGCCCAACTCAAAAGTCCCGTGTCTCCGCGCGTTCTCAAGAGGCGTGTAAATGCATGTGTAAATGACTATAAATGCCACTTTTATAGCCCGGCGTGCGCGCGCGCGTGTGCCGCTCGCGCCGGCCAATTTTCGAATCTACGAAAACTACGAAATTAACATCTACAGCCGTCTACACGCAAACAGAGTGTCCTATTAATACTGAGGCTGACACATTTGGAGGCCTTTCTGACACCTCCTAATGACAACAGTGGCGCCGAGAGCCAAGTGGGCTTCCACCGTGGCGTGTCCTTCGCTTTCTTTAGTTCATTGTCTTCTTTCTCGATTTTTCTCTTTCTGGGTTCTATTTTCTGTTTGTTTGTATTGTCATTAGTATCGTTATTGTTATTGTTATCATTATTATTATATTATTTATCATCATTATCATTGCTGTTATCATAATTGTTATTACCATTATCATCACTATAATCATTGTTGTCATTATTAGTCTTATTATGATCTTCACCATATTCTTCATTAACTTCATAATCATTGCTACTATTATCATCATCATCATCATTATCGATCATTACCATTTTTATCATTACCATATTTGTTGTTA
>BOPN01001659.1:112500-122500 GCA_017312705.2 Penaeus japonicus
TTAGGGTTAATTTGTAATCGCTGATTAGATTACAATTAACATTAGCATAATTTATTGGCACTATCATAAAAAAACATCTAAATATCAATGCCTTGGATATTGCATTTCTGAGTCTTATGAAACGAAGAGAAATTAACGAAAATAAATAATAATTCCAAAACATTAATATCGAAAACATACTGGAGCATAAACATGATCTTTGAACTTCACAGAAAGCATTAAATTTAAGCCCCCCTCCTCCCTCCTCCCGCCCCCCTCCCCACACCCCCTCCCATCCTGCCGCGTGGTTGATGTTTGCTTGCTTGGTGAGTTTTTGCTTCGCTTTGGCATAAATTATTAAACCTTCAACTTCCGCAAATTTTCGAAAAAAGACATGATGTTAGGAAGAGAAAAAGAAGAATAAAAAATATGTCGAGGCGAGGGGGGTGGAGAAAAAAAAGGGAGAACGTAAAGGTGAGAGAAGAGAGCTAGAGAGAGAGAGAGAGAGAGAGAGAGAGAGAGAGAGAGAGAGAGAGAGAGAGAGAGAGAGAGAGAGAAAGGCAAAGATAGCTACTTAGCCATTAGCCAAAATATAAAAATATCCAAAGCCTATTTAATCCACCTGCGATGCTTCAGTCGTGACATGACGAGTGTATGGCTCTTCCTGTATGGTTATTGTATGACTCTTCTTGTATGGTTCTTTTTGTATGGTTCTTGTGCGGCTCTGTTTTAAGGTCCTTCGATAATTATTTTTTCTTGTTCCACGTGACTTCATTTTCTTCAATCAATCATCCCAGCTCTGACATGATAACCAATAATTGTGAAATTATTTTCCGCACCGTAGAGTGGGTATGGCAGAGTGGTTGCATGCATATGTATATGCGTCTGTATGTTAGTACCCACACACACAAATACATACATACATACATACATACATATCCACAGATAGAGAGAGAGAGAGAGAGAGAGAGAGAGAGAGAGAGAGAGAGAGAGAGAGAGAGAGAGAGAGAGAGAGAGAGAGAGAGAGAGAGTGGGTGAGGGGGACAGAGAAAGAAAGGGAGAGAAAGGGAGATAAAGAAAGAGAAAGAGAGAGAGAGAAAGAGTAGTTAGTGAGTGAGTGAGGGAGATAGAGAAAGAAACGGAGAGAAAGAGAGAGAGAGAGAGAGAGAGAGAGAGAGAGAGAGAGAGAGAGAGAGAGAGAGAGAGAGAGAGAGAGAGAGAGAGAGAGAGAGAGAGAGAGAGAGAGAGAGAGAGAGAGAGAGAGAGAGAGAGAGAGAGAGAGAGACGGACTAATAATAAGCCAGCGTGAAAACATACACCCAAGAAGTCCGCCTCTTTTCTCCTCCGCTGCCAAATCTCGATCGTTTTCCCTCCTCGACTTCCTCCCGCTCCCTCTTTCTCTCCCTCTTTCGCCCTTTTCCTTCGCTCTCCCTCCCTCCCTCCCTCCCCTCTCTTCCTCTCTATCACATCTCATCGTCTATTCAATCCATTTCCTCGCCCCATTTCTATACACACGTAATTAAGTTAGATTTAATTAACTTCCTCCGTCTATTTTTATTTTTATTTTATCAAATGCTTTGAAGTTTTATGCTTTAGATTAATTATTTCATCACTATCAAAATAGAATAATAACAAACGTGATAATAACAATAAACACAATAACAATAATGATAATAGTAGTAATAATATTTACGATAATGATAATGATAATGATAATAATAATAATTATAACAATATCAATGATGATGATGATGGTGATAATGATAATGATAATGATAATGATAATGATGATGATGATGATGATGATATGATCACATCTACAGCAACAACAATATCTATCTATCTAGTAGTATCAGTAGTAATAATAATAGTAATTATAATAATAATAATAATAATAACAATAATGACCCCTCCATTCCCACCTCCTTCGTCATGTGACAGTGTCTGACCGGAAATCGCATTTTCTTCCGAGTTTACGAGTGAGGTGGAGGTCGAGAATCAAGATTTATTCATTTATGGATTAATTTGTCTGTCTATCAATTCATATGTTTATCTATCTTTCTATCTATCTATCTATCTATCTATCTATCTATCTAGAGAGAGAGAGAGAGAGAGAGAGAGAGAGAGAGAGAGAGAGAGAGAGAGAGAGAGAGAGAGAGAGAGAGAGAGAGAGAGAGAGAGAGAGAGAGAGAAAGCAAGAGAAAAAGGAAAGAAAGAAGGGAAAAAATACGAGACAAAAAAACTTGGCACAACATCAAGCGACCGTAGTCCATTTTGTTATTATTATTGTCCATAAATCAAACGACCCCCGCCTCCGCCCTCCCCGCCCCCCTGTTAAATCACTTTTTCCCTCCCTTTCCCAAAACAAGAAACACTTCCACACCTTCACACGCTGTAAATATATCTAAAGCCCGCGGTGTCATATATATAACCACGATACGAGCCAGTGTGTTAAAACATTCAGTTAACCAGCCACTTTCAGCTGACTTCCTCTTGCAATGTATTGCAAGGGATCTTGGGATTTCATGAACTTAATAATGCGCGAATGCAAGTTTCATATGTTGGGCGCAAATCATTGCAACTTTAAATTATGGATATATTGATTAATGTTGTTAATATTGAAGACTGTAATGCATTGAAAGAGGGCGATTATAATGACAAAATTCATTTTTATTGTCGGTTTGTATTGGTATCATAACTGGTAGTTAGGCCTTGCATAGTTAGTACCAATAGCAGAGAAAAATATATGATATTGGTGCTTTTGACAAATACCGATAAAAAAAAGTGATTTTAACAATGCAAAGACAAAGTCGGGCGAAGTCAGACAAACCTCATGTACAAACAAATGAAACAACAAACAGACAACAAATCACAAAATACAAAAATAAGTAACCTCAACTATAGATTTCCTTTTCTTTTTAAATCCGTACAAACAACAGAAACCTCGTTTCCGAACAAAGACCTTGTAAAAAACACCAAAACCCTTAAACTCAAACAAACAAACAAACAAAAAGCATAAACCGTACGGCCAAACAGCCCGCCAACAAGCCCTCCCGAAAGGCAAGCAAGCACCACTTTCGTTACTCAATTGCAAGAGAGCGCTATGGCTTGACCTTGTCGCTATTTGGCCTTGTGAGAGCGGTGCCAACACGGGCGCTTCCGGTTATGAGTGAAAGAGGAGGCAACGCTTCGCCCAGTATCTAAATACAACACATTGGAGGGGGAGGGGGAGGGGGTAATAAGGGGGAGGGTTGTGGGGGGAGGTAGAGAGGAGGGGAAATCGGGGGGGGGGGGCGGGGGGGCGGTTGTGGAGGAGAAGGGGCACGAGGGGACGGGTAAAGGGGGGTTGTGCGTTGATAGGGGTATAGGGGGAGTAGGGAGGGGAAAGGGTGGAGGAAGTGAGGGGTATAAGGGAAGGCGGCGGGGATGGGGGACGGGGAGAAAGAAGGAAATGGGGAAGAAGAAGGCGAGGAGAAGAGGAGGGAGAGTGAGAGATGCAAAAAATTGATGGCGATTAATTGAGACAGGTGAAAAGGTGGTAAAAGAGGGTGCTGGCGGAGAGGGAGGGAAGGATAGAGGAAGGGAAGGAGGCGGGGGGGAAGAGAGAGAGAGAGAGAGAGAGAGAGAGAGAGAGAGAGAGAGAGAGAGAGAGAGAGAGAGAGAGAGAGAGAGAGAGAGAGAGAGAGAGGGAGAAGAGGGGGAGAAAGAGAGATTGAGAGAGAGGGAGAGAGGGAGAGAGGGAGAGAGGGAGAGAGGAAGAGAGAGAGAGAGAGAGAGAGAGAGAGAGAGAGAGAGAGAGAGAGAGAGAGAGAGAGAGAGAGAGAGAGAGAGAGAGAGAGAGAGAGAGGGAGGGCGAGAGAGAGAGAGGGAGGGCGAGAGAGAGAGAGAAAGGCCTCATCAAAAGAAAAGCCTTAAAGCATTCCCTTCCTTTGATTCATCCGTTTTCCGTAAGTGCTCACATACCCCCCACCCCTTCCCACTCCCATTCTCCCTCATGCCTTGCCAAGCCCCCGCAGTCCCTGCTAGCCTTTCCTCCCCTGCCACCTTGTCGGAGCCCCTACATTTCCGTGTAATGGGAGTTGTCCATAATCAGGTCTCTCTCTCTCTCTCTCTATGAATAAACATATCAAAATCAAATCAAATCTCTCTCTCTCTCTCTCTCTCTCTCTCTCTCTCTCTCTCTCTCTCTCTCTCTCTCTCTCTCTCTCCCTCTCTCTCTCCCTCTCCCTCTCCCTCTCCCTCTCCCTCTCCCTCTCCCTCTCCTTCTCCTTCTCCTTCTCCTTCTCCTTCTCCCTCTCCCTCTCCCTCTCTTGCGGAGGATGAAGTGGAAGATGAAGTAGTAGAAGAGGAAGACGAACACGACGATGATGATTGTTAAAATTAAGAAAATGAAGAAGTAGAAGTAGTGGAGGACGGAGAATAAAAAGAACAAGAACAAGAAGAGCACGATGAAGAGGAGAAGGAGGAGGAGAAAAAGCAAAGCGATTGCGCACGCCGCCGGGCGTAGGTCCGAGGAGACGCGATGTAGGTCAGACAGTTGTAATATTTTAAATAACTTTATTCTTTCTCCTCATGTCGATTTCGATACTTATTATAAGTTTCCCTTATATATATATATATATATATATATATATATATATATATATATATATATATATATATATATGTATATGTATATGTATATGTATATGTATATGTGTGTGTGTGTGTGTGTATGTATGTATATGTATACATACATACATTTATATATACATATATATACATATATATACATATATATATCTGTATGTGTGTTTGTGTTTGTTTATGTATGTGTGTATGTGTATGTGTATGTGTATGTGCATGTGTAAGTGTATGTGCGTGCGTATGTGTGTGTGTGTGTGTGTGTGTGTGTGTGTGTGTGTGTGTGTGTGTGTGTGTGTGTGTGTGTGTGTGTGTGTGTGTGTGTGTGTGTGTGCGTGCGTGCGTGCGTGCGTGAGTGCGCGTGTGTATGCTTCGCTTTCAAGTTCTCTTTTTTCACACGCTATTCTTTTCTATCTAGTCATTTATCTACTTACTTAATTATTACTTGGTCTCGATATCTTTATTTCTAACCTTTAATTTTCGCATGTTGTCTATTTAGTTATTTATTCTAGTCATTATAAAATGGTATTTCTTTCTTCAAACTTTCTTCCCTCACGGACTGCTTGCAACTTCTGTGCCAAGACAAGCAACATGTGGGTTAGGAGGAAGGGACTGGTAGGGGGTGGGGGGGGAGGGGGGAGAATGGGGTTGAGTGGAGGGATTAAAGGGTAGGAGTGTGGGTTAGGTAGGGGTTGGGGGGGGGAGAGGGTGAATGCAGGGTTTAGGGGCACGGAGTGGGTGGGTGAGAGAGGGGGGGGGGAACTGAAGGGAGGAGGGAGGGAGATTGGAAGGGCTGAGTGGAGGGATTATGAGGGGGGGGGAGAGTATGGGGGTAGGGGTAAGGGAAGGGGGAGGGAGGAGGCACCGTGGAGGGGGGGGGACGGGAGGGATAGGAAGGAGCAAGCGGGAGGTTCTGAAGCAGATGATACAAGGGAAGTGTGGGTGGGTTGGGGGTAGTGAGAGAGAGGGGGAACGCATGACGTTAGGTGAGGGCGGGGGGTGGAGGGGGTAGGAAGGGGTATAGACGGGGGGGAGTGATAGTGGGTGTAGGTTAACTGGTGAGGTAAGAGGTCGTACCCAAGGGGGAGGGGGAGGGGTTAAGTGTGAAGGCGGGAAGGCAGTTTTTATACATGAGAGAGAGAGAGAGAGAGAGAGAGAGAGAGAGAGACTAAATTAAGCTTGGAAGTCACAAAGTGAAGTTCATAACAGCATATAGAAGAGGGTTGAACCGACAGGAGAGAGAACAGGAAGAAGTCAGGGACGTGGAAAGGTATAAAGAATGTAGGGATCGGGACGAAAGGAGGTGTGAAGCGTGAGAAGAGAGAGAGAGAGAGAGAGAGAGAGACAGAGACAGAGAGACAGAGAGAGAGAGACACACAGAGAGAGAAAGAGAAAGAGTGGGGGAGAGAAAGATAGAGAGAAAAAAAGAGAGAGATTTACAGACAGACGAGATTTTAAAAAGAATCAGACAGACACAAAGACAGAGAGAGTGAAAGATACTAAGAAAAAAAGAAAAAAAGAGGATTATCTCTACAAGCAGAATCGCCTAACCTAATCCACCTCTCTGCTGACCTTATCAAGAGCAATGTGAGGAAACGAGTGTGAAAATAGTATCAAAGACTAAATAAAAAGTAAAAGGATGATCATGATCATGAGGGAAGACAAGGAGGAGGAGGAGGAGGAGGAGGAGGAGGAGGAGGAGGAGGAGGAGGAGGAGGAGGAGGAGGGGAAGAGGGGGAAGAAGAAGAGAAAAGAGGAGGAAGAGGAAGAGGAGGAAGAAGAGGAGGATGAAGAAGAAGAGAAAGGAGGAGGAGGAGGAGGAGGAGGAGGAGGAGGAAGAGGAAGAGAAAAAATAAAAAGGAGAAAGGAGGAGGAGAAGGAGAAGAAGAAAAACAGAATGAGAATGAAAATACGTGAAAGAGAAGGAGAATGACAATGAGAAGAAGTGAAAGAGAAAGAGCAGGAGAACAAGGAAGAGGAGAGAAGCCTTAATCCCATTACCCATTGATAAGAAAGGTGTGACGGCACGACAGAAGAACCACGAAGGCTTCAGAAAATATTCATCTTATTTTTGGAGGCCTTAAAGCAAAGGGTGAGTGGGGGGGGGTGATGCTATCTGCCTCTGAAGGTGATTTGCTTTTCTCTTCTGGTCGATCTTTTTCCTGAAACGCAGACAATCGCAAGAAAAACAAATGAATGGACATGGCGTGGTGGTTGTTGAAGATTTTCTTTAGAAAAATTAATAAGGCATGATGATAAAAAAAAAATAATAATGATAATGGTAATGATAATAATAATAATGACAATAACAATAATAATAAATAATAATAATAATAATAATGATTATCACAAAAATAATAATAACAATGATAATAATAATAACAATAATAATAAAGACAATAATATATATATATATATATATATATATATATATATATATATATATATATATATATATATATACAAACTCACTCGGAGACAAGCCTAAAGGGAACATGAAGTGAAATTCTCTCTTTCCTTCCCTTTCTCTCTATTCCATATTCACTTCCTTATCCCTCTCTCCCGTCTACATCTCTCTATCTCTCTCTATCTCTCCCTTTCCCTTCCTTACCTTTCTCCCCCCCCCCCCCCCTCTCCCCCCCTCTCCCTCTCCCTCTCCCTCTCCCTCACAATCACCCTCACCCTTTTCCTCACCCTCACTCTAAACCTCTCCCTCACTCTCACCCTCTCTCTCTCACCCTCTCCCTCCCTCCCTCCCATTTCCTCCTTCAGTTCGTCTTAGGTCTCGCGTCGACCTGTCTGACCCCCCCCCCCTCTCTCTCTCTCTCTCTCTCTCTCTCTCTCTCTCTCTCTCTCTCTCTCTCTCTCTCTCTCTCTCTCTCTCTCTCTCTCTTTCTCTCTTTCTCTCTTTCTCTCTTTCTCTCTTTCTCTCTTTCTCTCTCTCTCTCCCTCTCTCTCTGTCTCTCTGACCTCGAGATCTTCAAAAGCGGGTCAAGATGGGTCATTCATTCATCTTGCCTCGGGTTATTCGAGACCTTGGTCCGCCATGCCCACTCGCTCACGCTGTCTGGCTGTGTGTGCGTTCTTGCGTGCGTGTGGCCTGAGAGAGAGACTCTTTGTTTTTGTTTGGCAGTTTTTTGCTTGTGTGTAAATGTATGCATGTTTGTCTCATTGTCTTTCTGTCTGTCTGTCTGTCTGTCTGCCAGCCAGCCAGCCTGCCTGCCTGCCTGCCTGCCTGCCTGCCTGCCTGCCTGCCTGTCTGCCTGTCTGCCTGCCTGTCTGCCTGTCTGTCTGCCTTTCGTTCTGTTTGTTTGACTGTTTGATTGAGTGTTTTTCTCTCGGTCTATCCGCCGTCTATCAATCCATTTATGGACTACGTATGCATCATTAATTATTCAGTGTCTATGTGCGTACTGTTTATGTATCATTGCGTGCATTGTTTACGTATGCACTGTCCATGTATTATTGTAATTACTGTCTGCGTATGATTTTTCTATGTATCACTGCGTGCGCACTGTCTATGTATCACTGTCCGTACTGCTTACGTATGTACTGTCTAAGAATCCCTGCTGCCCGTGTGTGAGTCCGAGACGCAGCTGTCTTCGAAAGTCCTTTATTTCCTTCCTGTCCTGAGTCCCTCCTCCCGTGAAGGGATCCACCGACTGTGTATAATGAATGAAGAAAATTGATGTGTAAGTGAATGAATAAAGCAATTGAAGAACGAAGAGAAAAATAAAAGCAATAAGAGGAAAAGTATTGCTTAAGTTGATACCTATTGATAAACAAGTAGGTAACCTAGTGTACTAGATGCGTCGCACATAAACTTTAGAATAAACAAATAAATCTACAACTGAATGCGTAAATAGATTGGTAAATAAATAAGCAAATAAATGAATAAACAACAAAATGAATAAGTGAGTAGATCGCCCACATTAAAGAAGATATAGATGCATTACACATAGGTTGATGGATAAGTAAATAAGTGAATAAACAAACAGATAACTGATAGCGATAATAAATAAATAATTAAACAAATAGGTAAACAAGTAGATAATCCAATCCATAAGATAACAAAGTATCTAAATAAAAACAAACCATAAAAAATAACCCAAGAAAAATATTACATTAGCAAAAATTCCGATGGCAAATGACTGACAGACTTGTCGTTTCCACTTTGCTCTACATACTCCAGCCTTGAGAGAAGTATTTCGAATATGTCTGCCTACTTTTTTTGGCTCTGAAATAGAAATACATGTTTGCTTTGCGAATGACAGCTGTTACAGTGAACATTACGCTCTATCTTTTTTGGAAGGGGGAAGGAGGAGGGGGGGGAGGGGAGGGGGAGGGAAGGGGAGGGGGAGGGAAGGGGAGGGGGAGGGGGGGAGGGGGAGGGGGGGGAGGAGGAGGAGGAGGAGGAGGAGGAGGAGGAGGAGGAGGAGTTGGAGTTGGAGTTGGAGTTGGAGTTGGAGTTGGAGTTGGAGTTGGAGTTGGAGTTAGAGTTGGAGGAGGAGGAGGTAGGTGATGGCGAAGAGGTGAAGGAAGAGAAAGAGAAGGAGGAGGAGGCGGAGGAGGAGGAGGAGGAGAAGAAGAAGAAGAAGAAGAAGGAGAAGGAGGAGTTGGAGTTGGAGTTGGAGTTGGAGTTGGAGTTGGAGTTGGAGTTGGAGTTAGAGTTGGAGGAGGAGGAGGTAGGTGATAGCGAAGAGGTGAAGGAAGAGAAAGAGAAGGAGGAGGAGGCGGAGGAAGAGTAGCATAATTATAAAGATAGCGATGATCGTGGTGGTTGATGTGATGATGATCATAGACACTTGGGTGCTCGTCCCTCATCTCATCTCGCCGCCCAGAATCACTACGAAGCATCATCGTCAGGCAAATGAGATTCTTTATATGAGAATTCACAATCTTAATTAGCCAAGATGAGGTCTCGGGGCTTGGGTGATAACGGATCCATTAAAGCACTACTACTACTACTTATTATTATTATTATTATTATTATTATTCGTTTTTCATCTCCATCTCCATCTTCCTCTTCCTCTTTCCCTTCTTCTTTTCTGTCTTTCGTATTTAGCCCTATATATTTGGTAAAAGTTCTCAGAGTGGCTGCTTCGGCCATGGCTACTTCCAAGTTTGTTTTTATAACCGATGCGTTACGATAGGTGAGTCATGCAAGGGAAAAGGCGTGCGATCGCCTATCGCAAGGATGCACACAGATGGATTCACATACATGCATACTGAGAGGGAGAGGGGGAGGAAGAGAGAGACAGAGAGAGAGATGAAGAGGGAGAGAGGGAGAGAGGGAGAGAGGGAGAGGGAGAGTGAGAGGGAGAGAGGGAGAGGGAGAGAGGGAGAAAGAGAGAGGGAGAGGGAGAGGGAGAGGGAGAGAGGGAGAGGGAAAGGAAGA
>BOPN01001659.1:140000-152500 GCA_017312705.2 Penaeus japonicus
CCTCCTCCTCCTCCTCCTCCTCCTCCTCCTCCTCCTCCTCCTCCTCCTCCTCCTCCTCCTCCTCCTCCTCCTCCTCCTCCTCCTCCTCCTCCTCCTCCTTCTTCTCCTCCTTCTCCTTCTTCTTCTTCATCTTTTTTTTCTTCTTCTTCTTCATCTTTTTTCTTCTTCTTCTTCTTCTTCTTCTTCTTCTTCTTCTTCTTCTTCTTCTTCTTCTTCTTCTTCTTCTTCTTCTTCTTCTTCTTCTCCTCCTTTCCTTCCTTCCTCCCCCCTTCTCCTCCTCCTTCCGCGCGGCAGGAGACAGAGGCCCCGATTGGGTTTCGCGGAGGCCTGCGTGAGCCGCCGAACCTCTATCGGTGGTCACTCGTCATCGAACCCCCACCCCCCCACCCTATAACCCCCACTCCCTCCTGATCTTTCTCTTCTCATCGCCCTGTCTCTCACCGTCGCCCTTTATTTTTTTTCTCCTATTGATAGTTTATACTACTACTACTACTAATAATAATAATAATTTTACCACTATTATCATTACTACCACCACTACTACTACTACTTCTACCACTACCACTACTAGTTATACTACAGTTACTATTTATACTACAACTACTACTACTAATAATAATAATGATAATAATAATAATAATAATAGAAGTAGCAGTATCATTACTATCTCTATCATCATTATTTTTTGTTATTATCATTATAACAATAAATATAATCATGCTAGTAATCATAACGAGTAGCACAAAATTAATAACATTAATAATATTAGTAGCAATAATAAAAGCAGTAACAACAGTTTTAAAAACAACAATCGATGGAAATAATGAAGAGAATAATCATTATAAAGATGATGATGATAATAATAAAGAAAATAATAATGATAATAACAATATAAACATAAATCATGAAAAAATAAGAAAAAATACACAGAAATAAAACGAAACAAAACAAACAAAAAAATAAAACGAAAAAGAAACAACAAAATACAAATACGAAAATAAAATCCAAAGAAATAATATAACGAAGTAGAGAAAAAAATCTTTCGAACTCACAGATGGATAATAGAGTCCAATCCATCTCTCGGGATTGAATTCAAGACAACAAAAGAACTTTTAAAAATTTTTTTTTTTTTCTTCTTTTTTTCGTAAGTGCGTTCGCTTGCTTTTTTGGCAAATATCTATGTGCACGTATGTTGTATTTTTTTCGTTCTTTTTTCGTTCTTTTTCTTCTTGTATTACATGTATTTAAGTGTGCGTACCTGCATTACCATATATTTGTGTCTGTCCGCGTGAGCTTTCTCATATATTTCACATCAAACCAGATATCTCACTGGAGTAATTACATAAATGAATCGTCAGGAGAGGGAAGATATTGGAGGAAAATGAGACGGTGTGAAAAACGCCAAGGGGGGGAACTTAATGAGATTCCTTGATTAGTCGTGAAACTATCAGATCCGAGTGAAAGGTCTTGCAATATGATGCCTCGGCTTTTCCTTCTAAGAAAAAACGGACTATGGGGAGTATGAGCATTCTCATTGTGTGTGCTGGAAGGTAGGGATGGAGAGAGAGAGAGAGAGAGAGAGAGAAAGACCCCATACACATTTTTAAAAAGATGACGAAGTAAAAAACCTTGGATAAAAAGCTGGGATGAGGGAGGGAGGAGGGGAGGAGGGGAGGAGGGGAGAATGGGAGGATGGGAAGAGGGGAAGGATGGGAGGATAGCAGGACGGTAGAGGATGGAGGGGGGGAAGAAGGGAGAAAAATGTCCCCCGAGCAAAAAAATAAAAAAATAAATGAAAAATAAAAAAATAAAAAATAAATAAGAAAAGAAAAGCGTATAATTGTATTCTTTGTTAGTGACTCGAGACTCTTTTAAACAAATAATTGGACTGTCAAATGTGAATGCCGATGGTGGTTTTTCCCCGGAGTTTGAAAAAAAGGAATGAATGAAGAAGAACGAAATGGATAGAGAATTATGAAGGTAAATGAAAAAAGAATGAGGGGAGGAAGAATGACACGGACCGAGGAGAATCGAGGTGTATAAAGAATGAGGAAGAGGGAGAATTGGAGAGAATGTAGAGGAATGAGGATAAGTAAAACACAATGAGGGGAATGAAGAGGATACAGATAATGAGAATAAATATAGAATGAGGGGGAGAGAGAATGAAAAGGGCCCATTATACAAAAAAATGAGGATGAACAGAATCAAATGAGAAGAATGAAGGTATATAAAAATGAGGAAGAGGAAGAATGAAGAGGATATAGAGTACTGAGGCTGAATTAAAATATATTAAGGGAGAGATAAAGGACGAATGAGAAATATGTAGAAATGGGGTAATTGAAAAAGAAGATTAAGAATGAGGATGAGCAAGAAGAATAAAAGAGAGAGGTAAAAACAGAAAAAGGGAAAGAGGGAAAGAGGGAAAAGAACATGAGAAGAAATAAACAAATAGGGAGAGGGAGAATGGAAAGGTATACAATAATGAGAAAAATTATGAAAAGGAGAAAGAAGAAAAGGATGAGAGAAAAGAAAGGAGACATAAAAGTAAAAAGAACAAAGGATAATGAGGGCAAAACAAAAACAAACAAAATAAGTTATGAGTAAAAGAGAAAAAAACGAGAATGAAGAAAAAAAATATAATATAACTAAACTTATAAAATAAACCGGAGGCAAAGTAGAAGCTTAAGGAAACACTACACACCATACCAAAGTTAAAAAAAAAAAGAAAAAAAAAATCAATAGAATGAAAAAATAAACAAAGATAGGAGGACACAAAAGGAAAAACATAATGGAAGAGCCAATGGAAATAGATAGATAAAGCGAGAGAGGCGGAGGAGGACAACAAAAAATACTGTCACTTCTTCATCAATGTTTCGACGCATTGAAAAAAATATGCCATCGCCTCGGACAGACAGACACAAATCACTGTAACATATCAGACCATCGTGCCAATGTCTGGGCCTTGCGACTTGATCGATACTATCAACGTCTCTCGTAGATAGTATCTCTCTCTCTCTCTCTCTCTTTCTATCTCTCTCTCTCTCTCTCTCTCTCTCTCTCTCTCTCTATCAATGACCAAACATCGACATCTTAATACCAACGGTTACAAAAAAAGCACATCGAGTCCTCCTGTCTGCCGTTCCTCCCGAAGGATTGCGTCATCCTTGAGGCCGTCGCCCGAGGGTCCTTCGCTCAGCTGGAACCTGGAGGCCCTTCGGACGGACGGGCGGGAGGGGGGGAGGGGTGCTGAGGTCAAGGGCAAGGGGTAGGGAGAGGGCCTTACTGGTGTGTGTGTGCGTAAGGGTGTGTGTGTGTGTGTGTGTGTGTGTGTGTGTGTGTGTGTGTGTGTGTGTGTGTGTGTGTGTGTGTGTGAGAGAGAGAGAGAGAGAGAGAGAGAGAGAGAGAGTGTGTGTGTGTGTGTGTGTGTGTGTGTGTGTGTGAGAGAGAGAGAGAGAGAGAGAGAGAGAGAGAGAGAGAGAGAGAGAGAGAGAGAGAGAGTGTGTGTATGTGTGTGTGTACGTGTTATGCGTATGTGTGAAAATTAGAGAGATAGTGTGAGTGGAGAGTTTTTGTTTTATGCGCATTGTGCATAGGTGTACGCGTGTATGTGAGTGTCGGCAGGTGTGTGAGGGTATACGTGTGCCGTGTGCGTAAATGCTCGCCACGTTCGCCGTGAAGTGAAAGGAGCGCGCGAATGTGGCACTGGCCAATCTGGCGTCGTCGTTTTCGTCTCCGAAAAAAATGCAATCGGAAACATATTCAAATCGTCGTCTCAGCTGCCACGCGCGGTTCGAGACTATCCGCAGTCCAGCCTTCGAATTGATCCCTATTTACCAACCACTCACTGTATATCGAATAATACGCTCAGTGAATAATCAATAACCATCTGAGAATTTGGAAGCAAATAAAGCAAAATGAGGTCCAAGCGACACCCAAGCCTGTGCCACGGTCACGCGTCGGGACAGAGGACGGCAGTGTCTGGGCGCTGTCTGGCAAACCGCGAGAGGCGCTCTGCGAGGCGACTCTCTGGGGCCTTCTCCTGCAACGCGGTCATATATACACACGCACACACTCGCCGCTGCCACCACGCAATGCTTGCAATATGCTCCACTCAGCTCTGATGCAGCACTTGCCCCAAGCCACGATGTTCAATCGAGAGCTTTTGAATCCGTTGCCTGGATATCCACTGTAATAGCCTTTGACGTTTATCAACAGGCAGTATAAAGAAAACGACATGTGAACAGAATGCGTTTTACATTTCTCGGAAAGACTTAATATTCTGTAGATGTTTGCCCCGAATTCTAAATTCTGCGGATATCATGAAGTGTACTGAATGTATATCATTACGTGCAATAAAACGTGTGGACGAATCTTTTATATTTGATTGATTCACTCCTAAGAGAGGAGAGCAAAGGATGACAAAACACGCAGGGAGATTTATCCGAAATAAGTGACGACAATAGAGAGTGAATTAAGAGAGAGAGAAAGATTGAAGAGAGAGAAGGAGGAGGCAGGGAGCGAGAAGATCGCTAGATATAGATAAAAAAGAAACACAGATACACATATAGATATAGAAAATACATATAGAGAGCAAGAATAACCTTCAGGTAATAATTAAAGATAGAGGGAATAAACCAAAAGTATACAAAAGCATATCAAGCAAATCTAAAGTCAGAAGAAATAAAAGAACAAAACTATATAAAGCAAGACTTCAAACGCTATCCCCTTCACAATAGAAACTGGACACGTGCTTGAGATCCTAAAAGAGAACTTGCTTCAAAGAAATAAGTTAAATGGACGATTCCATGAAGCTGAAACACTGCACATACAAAAAACATTCAGAAGGTGCATCATTGTCACGACCTCTCCTGCTAAAACAAACAACAAGCCAACCGAACAAGTACACAAGTCTGTCAAAAAGAAGAAAAATAGGAAAAAAACTGAAAATGAACAAGAACTAGAATCAAGAGATCAGGGAGAGAGAAAAAAAGAAGGAAAAAAACTTAATTGACTACACGGCCGAGCATGAACTTGCAAGCTGCGGGTGAGACGTTGCATGCAATGGCGGGATGTTATAGTCAGAGTCAAGGTCATGCTTAATTGCCTCGTGTTACTTCGTGTGGGAAAAAAATCAATATCTTATTTCTTGCTGTAAGTCATAATCTAATTTTACTGTAAGAGTAATCTCTGCACTAATTTCAGGTAAGCATCCTCTTATGAATCCTATATTGAAATTTATACGAACTTGTTCTTACTGTACATGCTGAATAATTTGATGAATACTTCTCACTGAGAATATCAAAAAGGAAATAAAAATAATTATCTAACAAAGATTCGTAAATAATATAAAAATAGGAAGAATATATAACGTGGAAACTCAGGAAACTAGAAAAAAGAAAGTAAAATAAAAACTATTCCCGCAAAAGAAGCAAAACTAGACCACTATGTGCGTCAGAGTGATTTACATGATCTTACTTTTTTCTATCTATCTATCTACTTCTACCCCGAAAGTAGATGAATCACACTGACAGGTAATCCAGGTGGCCTGCAGATACATATTTAGTTAGATCAGTTCCTAGATAACCGACAAACAGATGCAGATATTGAGGCGATAAGAACAGTAGGGATTGGCAGGAAGGTAGAAACGAACCTGCAGGTATGTGGACAGGTAGACAGAGAGAGCGAAATAGCGGGTGTCAGGTAGGAGGCAGGTTGTTTTACATGAAGATGAGTTACAGGTCAGATGAAAGTTTGCTGGAGTTGAGAATCTCTCTTTCTCTTTCTCTCTGGTTGAGCGCTCTGCCTTTGCGACTGTGTGAGGCAGAGAGAGAGAGAGAGAGAGAGAGAGAGAGAGAGAGAGAGAGAGAGAGAGAGAGAGAGAGAGAGAGAGAGAGAGAGAGAAGGGGAGGGAAGGGAGAGAGAGAGGAGAGAAGAGGAAACGAGAGGGAGAAGAAAAGAAAGAAGAGGAAGAGATGATACAAACCCTGTCACCCTTCACCCCCCACCCCTCTCTATCTCACCCCCCCCCAAATGCACCCCACC
Source organism: Penaeus japonicus (assembly GCA_017312705.2). Lineage (NCBI taxonomy): Eukaryota > Metazoa > Arthropoda > Malacostraca > Decapoda > Penaeidae > Penaeus > Penaeus japonicus. The sequence continues at coordinate 146,043 of BOPN01001659.1, forward strand.
CTCTACCCCCCACCCCACCGAAAGAAGGAGCGGTACTCGGGGGAATTTATTTAACACGATGAATAATTTTCAAAGAGTGCGTTGAATGCGAAGTATTCCTCTCTCTGCTTATTTGCCGTGTTCTTCCTCCCTCCCTTTCTCTTTCTGTTTTTTTTCTCTCTTTTTCTTTTTCTTGGGATTATTGTTTTTCTTTGTTTTTGTTTTTTTGTTATTCTCTTCCCACACTTTTATCTTGTATTTGTATTTTTAACTGATCTTTCGGTTCTTTTTTCTGCCTTTTATATGACGATAATTATGTCGATTGTCTTTGTTAATGATGCGAAAGTAGGACATGACAACGTAAAGATTAATAATGGTGATAATGATGATGATCATCATCATGATCATGATGATGATGATAAAGATGATAAAGATGATGATGATGATTACAATGACAAAGACATTGGCAATGATAATGACGATGAAAACAATAACAAGAGCAACATCAACAGCAGCAACAACAACCCGCAGTGAGCGAGGCCCTCCTTCCCAAGCCCGATGTAATTCCTCCAACGAAATCCCCGATCCTCTTAAACCACGCCCACCTCCTCCCCTCCCCTAAGACCGGATGTTGAACCTGACGCGGGCGTGATATTTGCTCAATCTCTCTCACGCCCACAGGTGACGTAGGGGCGGCACCCACGCCCTGCAAGGCCGGACCACCTATTGTTCGCGTCTCATTAGGGCTTCGGCCTCCGACGCTCGCCTGATTTATAGTGTTGTTGTCTTTTAGTGCTGTGGGGATGCGGAGGGGGGAGGGGGGGGGCAGGTGGGAAGGAGGGAGGGAAAGGGGGAGGGGGGGTGGAGGGGAAGGGAGGAAGGATGGAGGGGAAGGGAGGAGGGATGGAGGGGAGGAGGGAAGGAAGGAAGGAGGGAAAAGATGGAAGAATGGAAGGATGGAAGGAAGGAAGGAGGGGAGGTATGGAAGGAAGGAGGGGAGGTACGGAAAGGAGGGGAGGAGGGGAAAGATGGAAGGAGGGTAGGGGAAGGGAGGGGTAGGAAGGTGGGAAGGAGGGAGATGGAGAAGTGGGAAGCGGAAAAAAGAGAGAAGGAGAGAGAGGGAAGATGGGAGAAGAAGTTAAGGGGGTGGGAAGAAGGGAGAGGGAGAGGAAGGTGAGGGTCAGGCTAGGAGGAAGAGGAAGTAGGAAAGAGAGAGAGAGAGAGAGAGAGAGAGAGAGAGAGAGAGAGAGAGAGAGAGAGAGAGAGAGAGAGAGAGAGAGAGAGAGAGAGAGAGAAAGAGAGAGAGACGAACCCAAATAATCAGAAAGAAGACTCACAACAAATAAATAGATAAGTAACAGCGCCGCCGCCGAGCACCCAAACACGGGCCAGCGTAAGAGGCAAGTCATGCAGAGCGGCCTGGAACTTGCCCACATGCAAAGTTGGCCACCACATTCCTCGACGCCCAAATACGGTTCACCCGCATTAGCACCGGTTCTGAACCCTCTCGTTCTTCACCAAACTTCAAAGGATTCACGCCCTGCGGAACCCACAAGGCTTCACTTCGGCGGTGTACAGATTTCCCTACGTATACATATAATTATATATGAATACATACATACATATTTATATGTGTGTGTGTGTGTATGAGTGTGAGTGTGAGTGTGAATGATAGTATGAGTGTGCGTGCGTGTGTGTGTGTGCGTGCGTCTGGATGTAAGTGAATGAGTCCCTGTACGCATGTGTGTATGCGTGAGCACGCGCTTGCATGCATGCACTTACATCACTCAAGTCTTGAGAAATGACTCATGTACACACTTCCCCGTACTGTCGCCCAGTTTAAAGACTCCGGTATAATTTTTCGCATATCCTTCAGGATCTCGTGCTCCCCTTCCGAGAGAGGATCCTCGTCTCCTGGGGAAAGTGGAGTCCTGGTGGATTATTAAAACTTCTCCGAAAAGGTCGGTAATTGATAGGGGCGTGGGGGGAAGGGGGAGGGGGAGGGAGGGTCACGAGACACGACAGACAGGTTGTTATTGGCAGCAAGAGGTCAGTCGCCTTCGTTACGTCGGTGCGGCGGTCTGCCTCAGGGGACGATGGCGTTTATTCTGCCAAAATATAACTAATTGTATCTTTAAGAATTATAACTTTCTTAAAAGCCGAAAGCTCCAGATGGCAAGGATTAGAAGGAAAATAAGAGGCAACATAAACAAACAAGCGTAAACAACAGAAGCGACAAAAAAACGTTCGTCTAAGACCACCAGGGAAGCAAGACGGCCGAATCCAAGCGAATCCGCGAGAATCCACGAAGAGAACGGCCACTACCCGCGAAGTCGTTACCGGAGAACGACCACCCTCAACGGAGACTACCACGACAAGCCGACAGGGACTACCACGAGAGCCACGGTGAGCTCTCCACAACGACAATACCACAACGACTTATAAGGAGCCGAGAGAGAGCTAATGTAAATTCACATAATGCAAGGCACGCTTTCGGAGACAAGGAACAATTATTCTGGATTTCAAATTGAGAAAAAGAAAGCAACACTCCTGTTTGTATTTCCTTTTTGGTTACAAAAGGATGATTTTAATGATGATAAAAGGAATAATCATTATTTTTATAGCAAGAACAGTTACTATTATCATCATCAATATCAATTTGAGTAACGCTATTAGCAATATCCAGTTATCAATATCACCAGGTGGTAATCTTAATATCAATAATAACAAAAATGGCTATCATAGCAACAAGAAAATAGTGGCAATATAATGACAATAATAATTATAAGGACGAACATTTTTCTTTTGCCCTCTTTTCCAATTCCTTCTTACCCTTCTACTCCTTCTACATGCATTCCCTTCTTCTCCTTTTCATCTTTTCATCTTAAATAGTCACAAAAAGACTTCAGATTCAATTATGAAAATATCCGAAGACAGCAGATGACGTTACTTACTGACAGCTGACAACACAAAACCAGAGAGAGAGAGAGAGAGAGAGAGAGAGAGAGAGAGAGAGAGAGAGAGAGAGAGAGAGAGAGAGAGAGAGAGAGAGAGAGAGAGAGAGAGAGAGAAATAGAGAAATAGAGAAATAGAGAAATAGAGAAATAGAGAAATAGAAAAATAGAGAAAAAGAGAGTGAGTGAGTGAGTGAGTGAGTGAGTGAGTGAGTGAGAGAGAGAAAGAGACAGAGCAAGCACAGCCCAGCGAGAGCAAGATGCAACAGTTGGCAAAGTTATCAACAATAGCAGGCGAGCGAAACGTCAACGCGAAGGAGGAGGCGAAGGAGCGGGCGACGCAGCGCCTTATAGCAGGTGTAACCTTCCGAACAGGTGGCCAGAATAAGGCCAAGTTATCACAGGAATGAAGGCAGGAAGGAGAGTAGTTAACAAGGTGAAATGCGGCGCCGTGAACATTATCAATCATGCGTGCAAAGAAAGAAGATTGGTGAGGGTGAGGACGATAGGTATCTTTAGACTATACACACACACACACACACATATATATATACTTTTTTATATTTATGCGTGTGCATGAGCGTGTGCATGTACGTGCGCATGTGCGTGTGCATGCGCGTGTGCGTTTGGATGTGCGTGTGCGTGTCTTGGGGCGTACATAACGGGCAATTATAACGCAGAGAGCGAGAGCCACACAAAGAGGAGAAAACCGCGTCCCTGGAAACAAGCAGCCTCGTGCCAGCTGGGCCTTATCTCAGTCCCAAGAAGCGAGTCACAGTTAAGGCTCGTTAGAGAGAATTAGTGATATGAGCGGCTGTGTGCGAGCGGCTTCAGATGTGTGTTTGTGGGTAATCTTTGTGTGCATCTGTCCTCAGGCTGTGGATGCAGGGAAGACAAGGGGGGACTGTGTGTCGGAGTGTGTGTGTGTGCGGATGTGGTTTGAGGGCATGCGCTTGATTTGAGAGAGAGAGAGAGAGAGAGAGAGAGAGAGAGAGAGAGAGAGAGAGAGAGAGAGAGAGAGAGAGAGAGAGAGAGAGAGAGAGAGAGAGAGAGAGAGAGAGAGGGGGGGGGGGGGCAGACAAAGATAGAGCCAGAGAGACAGGGCGACGACAGACAGAAGGAGACAGAGCAAAGAACAAAACGAAAAAAGAAAGAAAAAACCGAGGACAGTCAGCGCATGAAAAGCCCTCCTCTTCTCCCAAGAAACACCAAAAGCCACACCAGAGCCTAGCCCTCTTCCAAGACTGATCACGCCCTCCTGGTCATCACAACGCGCCCTTAGTACCCCTATTCATCACACTTCGTACCCTTGTCACCCTTACGTGAGGCAAGCTTAAGTAGGGCTCCCTAAGCGCGCTTGCCTCGTCCCAGGTGTAACCCTATCTTTACGCTCCCTCGCCAGGGTGTTCCATAATGATATGTATCCTTGTGTGCTCTCACTGCACCGCCTGGCGCATTCTTCGAGTAGCTTTTGTGTAGGATTATCAGGTTGGGCTTTTACTCCTCTCTTAAATAACTAACTCTCACTCTCTCTCTCTCTCTCTCTCTCTCTCTCTCTCTCTCTCTATATATATATATATATATATATATATATATATATATATATATATATATACATATATATATATCTGTACCTATCTTTATCTATCTATCTATCTCTATTTCTCTTCTCTTCTTTCTCAAGCGACCTAGAAACCCAATAGAAACTGTTAACCGTATCTGAATCAGTTGCCTCTATTTTAAAAGGTCGTATTTATCCTTTGAAAGTGGTGTTTTTGTAACTTGAATCAGACTTGGATATATCTTAAATAAATTCTTTTTTTTTCGGCCGTCCTTGGGTACATCTTAAACAAGGAAAATGTTTGCATCGATACACACCAACACACACACCAACACACATACACATATACACACACACACACACACACACACACACACACACACACACACACACACACACACACACACACAACCCAACGCCCCCACCCCCTACACACAAAAGACTCCAACCCTATCCTACGCAATGCACAGTACATCCTCAATACCCACTTGTGTAGAATATTCCCAATCGATTATACCCTAAAAATGCATAACTTCAGCTGCCTGCTTCTTCAGTGTGTACCCAGCTCACGCGTCTGTCCACTGTTGCTTGATAATTAGCTCCATAATTGATATAATTATGCCGGAACCTAATGTAAAAATGGGTAGGATCAAGTCATTAATTTTCTTTATCGACGAGGAAGGTTAATTAAGCATGTGTGTACGTGTGCGTGCTTGTGTGCGTGTGCAAGGGGGGGTGGGGTAATTATGTATAGATTTATCGCGTCATCTTTTCATAATTTTCGACGGTATTTTTCAAAATTCACTTGCGACTTGATTGTCTGTATGCATTATATATATATATATATATATATATATATATATATATATATATATATATATATATATATTTATATATATACAGATTGATAGATAGACAGATAGTTACATGGGTACGATATTTATAGATAAATATGTAGATAGATGCACAGACGGTTAGATAAATAGATATATTAATGGGTTGATAGACAGACACACACACACACATACACACACACATATATATATATATATACATATATATATATATATATATATATATATATATATATATATATATATGTGTGTGTGTGTGTGTATATATCTCTCTCTCTCTCTCTCTCTCTCTCTCTCTCTCTCTCTCTCTCTCTCTCTCTCTCTCTCTCTCTCTCTCTCTCGATACTGTGTCAATAGGGTAGCAACCTATGTCCCTATTCATGCACCTCCCTATCCGCGTATGAGATCTAGCCTCGCAGTTAAGTGCCTCCCCAGCGTTTCGTCCGGTCAGCTGCCACATCACTCTCCCCTCCCCCCCCCCCCCCCCCCCCCCCCCCCCCCCCCCCCCCCCCCCCTAACCTTCCTTACGCCAGCATCCCCTTTCCCTCACGTCCCTCGGAGACTCCTACCCCCTTCACCCCATCCCCTGAAGGAGCCCCCATCTCTCATCACAGACCCCCTCGAATACCCCCCACCCCCTCTTTCCTCCCTCCCTCCCCCCGACCGCCCCTGAAACCGAGCGGGGGGAGGGGGGAGGGGGAGTAGTGCAACACGAATTCCAGTTCTCATTTTTACGACCTGAAGTAGGTTCTCTTTGAAGATTTTCTTTTATTTTATTCTTTTATACTTTGAAAGTTGAACTGAACTGAAGTTCAACAGCCAACGACTCTCAGATCCAATAACTCGCAAGAGCTAGGAACTCAGCAGCTCTCAACGGCACACTCTTAGTTCCCATAATCATTTGATCCACTAATTGTCAACAACCAACAACTCTTTGATCCAAAAGCTCTCCGATCTAACAACCCAACAGCCAACCACTTTCGGATCAATTAACTCTCAGCAACCAATATCCGAACAACTAACAACCCTCGGAAAAAAAAACTCAACCACCAATGACTCTAAGACAAAATCAATTAACTCAACAACAACCAACTCTCAGCCTCAATGACA
>BOPN01001659.1:202500-205000 GCA_017312705.2 Penaeus japonicus
GTGAACCTTGATAAGGCCCAGTGAGAAGTAAGGTTCTTGTATTCTGACTGACCTTTAGAGATGGCTGTAGAAAGTTAACGTTCTATAGAAATTCTATAGAAACTATGTTTATAATTCCAGATTTTGTGGTACTGATGCCAACTCAAAGATTTTAACTAATTGACAAAAGAAGTATATGGAAAAAGATGTTATATGTGACTCTCATCAACAAAATAATTTCATCTTTCTAACTGGTAGATAGATAGTGAGAGACAGGATATAAGGGAAGAAGAAAAATTAAAGAATGAGGGCTTGAGAAAGAGAGAATATGATAGAAATGCATATACTCATAGATATGAAGAGGCAGAATATTTACGAAGCAAAGGAGCATGCATACTTGTAGTTTTCAGTCTTAGTAGATTTTATAGTAGATGTTTTGCAGATTAAGTATACTATATATAAGCTTTTGTACCCTAACCAATCGCTGCACCCATCTGTAGCCCAAGACTTTGTAAAGTGCCAGGTAGTATGTGGAATGATGTTCAATAAATCTAAGTGAGCACCAAATTCATCACTATGTGTGTAAGATCTAATACAGAATACATATGGCTTTTTCTTTTCAGGTTCTCCATCAAAAGTACCCAAAATGCCCACAACCACGGAGTTCCTCTCCAGTGGCACTCCCGAGGAATTCGATGATATACTCGCAGTCTACCATGATGCTCTCCAGATTAAAGCCATGCTGAAAAATAAGAAGCAAGGAGAAAGTTTGGAGTCTTTAGACAAGTTAGTATTATTTTGTCTTGAGGATGCGCATTTATGCATTAGAAAATAAACAAGGCTAACGGTGAAACCTGGCTTATACAGAAAGACTTCTTTTTAGTGTTTTAGTTTCTCCATATTCCCTTGTCCATGATACGAAATGATGCACCCACCTACCCACTCTAAAGGAAAGGCTAATGGTGAGAATGAATATACTAGGAATGATGATAAAAATAATTACAATGATGTACATAAATGATAATGGTAGTAATAGAAATTAGAACAACTTTTTTTAACCCTATGATGACGGTGTGTCACACCTGTGACTTTGGTGTGACACGGCTAAATGCCTGATGACGGGGTGACACACCAGTGTGACATTCCCGATGCAATATTGCATAGGCCCGGCGTAGGGGGTTGCCACTTCTCACCGGGCCCGTCAGGATTAGGTTAAGGAATGGGGTAAACAGCTGACCAAGACTAAGTAACTCTTGACCCATCTTTGTTTATAATAAAAACGATAACATAATCCCAATCTCAATATGATTTTTTTTATGTCAAATAATTATAGTTTTTAAATTGCACAGCTTATAAATCAACTTGTACTTTTAACATTTAAAGCTACAACAGATCCTGTTCCTATGTCTTGATGATATGGTATGCCTAGATGAATCACAGATCATATTTGGTGAGGTCTTGTATAGGTAAAATAAAAAAGAAAGAGAGATTCCTCCGACGCTGTACTGCAAGTAAGATAGTAAATGGATGAGGGATGAATTACAGTGAATGTCAAAAATCATAGTATGTATTTCTTTATAATACTATACATATATATTATATCCACATGTATATATGTAGTTTTGTTTATTATTGCTGTAAGGAATATGAAAGTATTAATCCATTGTGGATGGGATGCCTAACGACCTAACTGGTTGTCAGGGCGGGTGGTCTACGACACTAGTGTCACCAGCTAAAAATTAGAGGGACAGGGAAAGGGTTTTCTCCACCCTCTGGGTAGCGCAGACTAGCCCAAACAATATTTTTCCATAAATCCATCATAAGATGTGGGTTTAGCCTGATTTTGGAATCATGTAGCTCTGAAGCTAGTGCCTTTACAGCCATAATACTTCATGACTGTGTGCACGCTTCAACTGTGGGCAGATCTCGATGTCGCGTCATTTACGCATTGACTCTGTCTTTTAGGCCTAATTGGTGCTGACATGTATGTCATGACAACTGTACGCAATAGGTTAAAAGGTATTCTTTTATGAAGTGGTTCTAATGATTCTTCTCAATCTTCCAGATGGTACCAAGAAGAACTTGGGAAAACTGTGATGGCACGCAGTCCTCCACACATGATCCGGAAGGAGCTGGTGCGCCTCATGGACTGGAAGCTCTCCAGGGGGAAGTTCAGGCCTCGTCTGATCCAGTACTCAGAATCCAATGAAGAATCTCTTGTCAAGAGTGCAACAGAGAAGGGCATCAAGCTTGCACAGGCTGGCAAGATTGAAGAAGCCATTGAAGCTGTTGGTAGGTTTGACCTAATTTTAGAAGGCATGATCAGCTTTTCCAAGTGTTTATGGTGTAGCCCTTAATGTTCGTGGAAAGTGTTTCATATGTTTGGGTAAATCAGTTTTATTATATGCTGCTGGAAGTCATGGTTAAAATTATTTTTAATGTGAATAATGAAGTAAGAAATAATTATATCATCAGGTTGATGCTGATAAGAATGGAACTATTGCTTCTTTCATTCACCAAA
>BOPN01001659.1:222500-225000 GCA_017312705.2 Penaeus japonicus
GGGGTAAGTGTCTTTGTCTTTGCACGTAATATCTTTTGTGTTTAGTAGTTTACTGTCAAATTTGGAATGTGCTTTCATTATATTTTATGTTTCAATATATAAACTCCTTCTATTTTTTATCATGTTGTGGCTATCAGTGTAGGTACTTTTCACTAATGCATATTTAGCATTGAAGAAATGTATATATATTTTTTTTACTTCAGAACTTTCCATTGGCATAATTTTTTCAGGACGGGACATTAAGGCTGTGGGAGTACGAAATAGGCCAGTGTGTGGCAGTGATGGACACCCGGGAACATTCATCTCCAATCCTTCATCATTTCACCAAGTACAGCGAGGAAAGAATCAAGCAGTCAGCTGAGGCCACGCGATACCTCCCTGATTATCCTCCCCTTAGATGTTTTGCTCTTCACCCTTGTGCAGAGGATGAGTATCTAGTTGCAACCATGTTAGACAAGTGAGTTTTCTTTATCTTGGTGGTCTTGCAAATTGTCTTGATATTGTTTTGGAAGAGAAAGTAAGAATAGATTTTCTGTAATGCTGATTACTGATTTTTTTTCTTCCCTTCAGGATTCCATCAGTTTTGCTATACAAGATAAAAGACAGAAAATTACACTACCTCTCTACAACCTCCCTAGAGGGTTTGCCATTGGCCCTTGCATGGCTCGACTCCAAAACACTTTTGGTGCAGGAGGAATCAGAGGAGCAGCCACTCTCTGTATATCAGTGTGAGGAGGACAAGCTCTCCCGGTTGAAGGAGCATACTCTCATTTCCCTTGGGATGAATTTCAAACAGTTCTTCTCTGGTAAGTACTTATATCTTATTGACATGCTAAAGTGTTTTTTTCTTTTCCTTTTTTTTCTTCTTTTGCTTCCTCCTCCTCTAATTCTTTGTATTAACCCATTGCGGATGGGTAGCAAAATGCACCTGCTAAACAAGTTTTTGGTCTGAGGACAGGGGCAACATGTAGTTACAAATCGTCATCATGGCATATTTGATATTTTAGAGAGGGGATGTTTTTCTATGACACTGTGAGTAATAATTCTATTTATAGACTGATGATGCCAATTGCAATTATAACTACTACAAATGCCTTAATATTCACCAAAATAGTTCAACTTAAAATAGATGGCACTACTCTCTCTGAGAACTAGTAGGAAATGTTTGACCATGAGAGTAGAAAAACACACAAAAAAGTTACTTTTTTTACTCTCTCAAAACTGTAAGACATCTATCACACTGAGTATAAAGAATATGATGAGACTGATCTGGGCCCTAGAATACAATATTAGTCTACTACAGCATAAATAAACACTGTCAGATGGCACATATAAGTCTCACAAGATATTAAAACAACTAAATATTGAACAAATATGGCTCCAGTATTATAATGAATGAATGAAAGAGAGCGCGAAAAGTCCCGATATATTATTTAAAGGTCCCTCATTCTGAAATAAAATTCATCTGGTCTGTCACGCAGGTGGCACTAATTTCCCGTCCTGGGGACTAGTCAAGCAAATGTATCCCCGTCCTCCCCACTTGTTTTACCTCTTCCTCTCCTCTCTTCCTCCCCTTCCTCTTCCCCTTCCCCTTCCCTTCCCCTCCCCTCCCCTCCCCTCCCCTCCCCTCCCCTCCCCTGAAATGTGCCTGTTGGATGATCTTCCCCCCTCCCCATCCCCACCTCCGTCTCAGCTCCACCCCATCCCTTCCCTCTCCACGCTCCTCTATCCCAGTAATATCTCGTTACGGTATGGTTCTTTTATGAAGTAGCGGTACTTTACGGGGCAGTTCACTTTCTCGTAACTTTATGAATATTATTTAGCCAAATTATTTAGTTTCGAAACAGTAATGGATAAGTAACATTTGTGACTGGTAAAGGTTAAGCTGAATTATTAAAATTCATTGCATTTTTAGCAAGGCAAGGTTAAACTGAACTTTGTTTCAATTCATTGCATTTTTATTAGCATTTTTTTGTGGGGATGTATTTTTTCGATCGTGTATTTTGAAGAAGAAAAAAACGGATAGAACAAATCACAGGGAAAAAATTCTTTCGGTTGGAGCGAATCGAGCAACAAGCGCAGGTATAAAAGTGAATTTCTCGCAATTGGGATTGTTCTCTCAGGGTTTACAATGTATGTGACAGTTCAAAAAGCCAGCGGTATTATCACGATCTAGGTTGCATGGGGAAAAGAAAGACACCTTTATGATCTCGATGATTTCAGGAAAAGCCTGGTTGACTCGAGGAGTGTTTATGGCGGTTTGCATTCGCTTGTCGAATTTCCTTTCTGAATCGTCCATTCGTATTCCGTTAAAAAAGATAATCGTTGTTATTAACAAGGCGCATCCAATTTATAATAATGATAATGATAATAATAGTGATTATTTTTATTATTATTATTATTACTACTGTTGTCCTTGTTCTATTTAGTAGTAGGAGTAGTAGTAGTAGTAGTGTTCTTATTATTTTTGTTATTTTTATTATTATTATTATTATTATTA
>BOPN01001659.1:240000-245000 GCA_017312705.2 Penaeus japonicus
AATCATAAAATCTATGAACGGGACTTGCAGAGGTGGGTAGCTGTCTGTCACTCATGCTCTTGCCCAATGCACATGGAGAAATGCGGGTTGTGTTAGGAAAGGGAATGCTGTTCAGGCGAGGGCGAGAAGGAAACGAGAAATTGATAAGAGGAGAAGAGATGAAACTTAAGGAAATGGGACACAGAAATATAACAACAATCTATATATGTGTATGTATATATAAATGTATAAGTATATATATATATATATATATATATATATATATATATATATATATATATATATATATATATATATATATATATGTATATCATATATGTGCGCGCGCGCGCTTTTGTGTGTGTGTGTGTGTGTGTGTGTGTGTGTGTGTGTGTGTGTGTGAATAGTTAAAAAAAGAGACAACTCCTTCATAATAAAGAATAGACCTATGAAAAAATGTACTTAAATCAAAGACTACAAGAACGAAAGAAAACGAGAAAGAATAAGAATACCCATCCACCGGAAATTGGAGTTTGCCATGCATAGTTCAACGTCGTATATGCACATGATCGGTCGTCGAGTGGTCTGTGCGCTCAGGACCAGCCGTGGCGAGAGGTGTGACCGGGCTGGAGTAGTGGTGAGGATTGGGGTAATGGGGAGGGGGGGGGGGTTGTGTGCAGAAGCTGATCTCGAAGGATTAGACGGCGAGGTAAGAGGTGAGAGGAAAGAGGAAAAAGTGGTAAGGATGAAGTGGAAATGGAAATAGAAAGAACGAACAAAAATGAGAAGGAGGATTGAAGAATAGAAGGAGATGAGTGAGACGTAGAATCCCAGAAAGGCGGGAAAGGAAGAGAAGAAAGAGAATGGTGATGATTATAATAAGGCGGGAGACAGAGAGAGAGAGAGAGAGAGAGAGAGAGAGAGAGAGAGAGGAGGAGGAGGAGGAGGAGGTGGAGCCGAAGTAGATTAGACAACTCTCAAGGTATCAATTAAAGCGCCTTCCCCGTGACTGAGGGCTGGCGACCATGACCCGGAGTCACAGCAATCACAAACGGTCCTAATTGGCTTTAGTGTATAACGCACTCTTCCAGGTACTGTCTTTATCTTCGGGTATTTCTGCCCCTTTTGCCATCTAGCATTCTGATTTATTGTATAGCCTGCTGGTTTGTTTATTTTCATTGTCTATTTCAGTCTGCGGTAGCTTCAGTATTTGTATTTACTGATAATAGTTCAGCGATAATGAGAGTAACAAATACAAGCCAATCATAAGTAGCGTGTGATCATGATCGAAAGTAAGATTGTCAGTATAGCAATATTTTTAATTGAATGAAAAGAAAAATGTAGCCAGGCAATCGATGTGATATTTAGTGGTATTTGCAAAAAGTGATACTACCAAGGTTAAACATTATGACATCATGCGGATTCAGTCGACCACGCATGTCATCACACGGGAATTACTTATTCCCTTGGTCGCAATAGAATGCAAAATCCTTGACATTTCGGTTTGCGTGAACAGGTCAACACGCTAATAAAAACATGGGAGAATTTCGCGCTTACTATAATCTGCAAGGTCGAGGAAGCAGTCCGAAAGGCTGAGTTTTCCGGATGTTATTGTTCTTGGGCGATTTCTCACAGGCTAGGATATTGGTTGTGGAAAATTATCCTTAAAAGAGACTAGGAAGTGTAGAAGGAATGAATGACCGCCGCGGAAGGGCTCAGGGTGCAGCGATGCATGTTACGAAGTAGCCATCGACTGTCGTAAACAAACATCGACTTTCACCAATCTGGAAATGTCGAAAGAATATGGATGGTAAACCTTCGACTTTTCCATACTCTCCAGTTTATGACCATACGGCTATTTTCTTCCTCGAAACGACGTCTCGTGCTGACCCAAAAGACTTTTCAAAGAAAATTGTGAAAAGAACTTCCCGGCAACCTATCGGTAACCACGAGAACGGAAGGCGTTGACCGTAAAGGAATCCCACAATATTAGCCGAAAACACGCGCAAACGCGGAACATGATACAGACAAAAGGAGGACCAACCACAAGCGCCATACACAATGAAGATACAAAACTCACGCGGTTATAGATAAATTACTCTCTTAACCTGAAGTGAAGTTGAGAAGTAAAAAAAAATATTGATTAAATATAAATAAAATTAGATTAAAAAGAAAATAAGAACATACGATTTGAAAGTATAAAAAGGGAGAGTCCATTTAACTCACAGACCGGATGGATTGACCTAGTAAAATTCATAACAAAAGACTCCCGTTTTTTCCCTTAGTAGAACAGAATGGAAATAATGGAATCTCGAAGACAAAAGGAAGAAGCAACTAAAGAACGCAGACAGACCACATTATAGATGATAACACGAAACCTTGCGTAACACTTGTATGAATGAACGCACAAGAAAAATAATTATTAGGAACTAAACACCTATAGAATGATGCTCAGAAGGATATAAATCGTAAATCAAGCAATTTACATGTATCATTACAGGGGGAAAAAATCATAATGAAAGACCCGAAGTCAAATACACCAATAACAATAAGTAATAGCAAAAGCCACTAACACAATATAGGTATCTGGGTTAATCTACCATACAGTTTACATGGTTTCTTTACCAACAATGTCACCACGTGTATAATCTCGGTCCGCGTTTGGATGTCATTACGAAGACGCTGGTACGATTTTTTTTTTTTTATTATTATTGTTTGTGTTATTGCTGTCTCGCCTCGTGTAACTGCTGCTTAATGTTGGTTGACAACGCTGATATAAATGGTGTCTTATTATTTGTGTTGAAGTTCGTTTGTTGTCTTTGGTGTAATTCGACTGACTTTTTAATGTTTTGCTTTTTATTGCCATTCTTGTTACGTTTATTTTTTGTTATGATTATTATTGTTATCATCATCATCATCTTTATATTTCTTATGGCTGTCATTGTTACTGGCGTTCTTAGTATTATTATTGATATTTTTATCATTATTAGTGTCAATGTTATCATCATATCAGTATTATTATTGTTGTTATTACTATTGCTTTTATTATTGTTATTATTATTACTATTATTATTATCATTGTTTATTATTATTATTATTATTATTATTATTATTATTATTATTATTATTACCATCATTATTATTATCATCATTGTTATTATTTTTTTTTGTTATCATTATTATTATTATTATTATCATTATTATTACTACTACTACTACTACTACTATTACTACTACTACTACTACTACTACTTCTACTTCTACTTCTACTTTACTTCTACTACTATTACTACTACTTCTACTACTACTACTACTACTACTACTAATATTGTTGTTATCCGTTTGTGTTACTATAATGTTAATGTAATCATAATAATTAACAATAAACTGTTCCCTCCTCGCTGGGCACCACCGCCCGCCCGCCCATCATTTCAATGCCCGACTGGCCTCAGTCCACAAGCCTCTCCGAACAATATTTCACACAGTTATTCGGAAATATTTGCACACGTTCGAATACGTATGCAAATTCATGCACTGCGACGCCTGGGTTCGTCTTTTGCCGCTCTTCCTGCTCTCTATCACGCGTCGAGATTGTGAGAATATGGTTGAATTGCGGGGTATTTTTTGATGTTTTTGAGTTCGATCTGGAAGGAATGTAACGGATGGGAAGCGAGGGATGGTGTTGGCGTGTCCTTGAACATCATCGAAAGCTGAAAGTGAATGCTGTAAAGCGTCGTCGTTATTGTTGTCTGAGTACATAAGGGCGGGGAAGGAGGAAGGAGAGAGGGAGAAGGAGGGGGAGGGGGCGGGGGTGGGGGCGGGGGCGGGATCATTATCAGACAAAGGGTTACGGAATGTTGCATCACGCAACTAGTCACGTCACGTCTCCTCTGTCTTTTGTTATCCCCTGAAGGCACCGACGAGGAATAGAAAGGTCATCGAGGTCCCCATTAGCTCAATCTCAGTCGCCAGTCGGTTGAGATCGCCCTCGAAATGGACGCCGGAGACACACCTTCAGCGCAGCCCTCGCTGCCGCCCTCCGCTCGTGTACTACCATCATCAAATGCGAGGGTTGAAAATGGGCATGGCTTCAACATTCGCCCTGCTGACAACAGCATCCACTCTACCCCCCTTCCCCCTCCCACCCCCCTGGGTTTGAGAGGCGAGAGACGGAGGCTGGGAACTCCGCCTCTGGGTATCCATGCGACTCCATGCTTCTCGCAGCTGTTCTCTTTCTGGTGTTCTTCAGCTCTCTTGCACTGCCCTTCACTGGGCCTGCCTTTGCATCGCGGTTCTAGACGTCTCTTGTATATATTCCTACTCCTCATTTTTCAAAAACTTTCCATCTCTTCTTTTCTCTTCTCTCATCACTACTCTCTTCTCTCATCACTTTTCGTATTATCTCCTATTCTCTCACTACTTCACATTCCGATTCCCTCTCTCTCTTCACCACTTTTTCATGTGCTTGTCCCCATATGTGTCTGAAGGTATTAGCTTTTCTTCCTCGGTCTCTTTCTGTCGTGCTTGCATCTGTTTATCCTCTCTCGCTCCTTCTTGTTTTCCCCGCCCTTTCCCACCCTGCCAACACAACTTACCCTGCAATGTGGGTCACCTTCTAGTCTGTCGACTTGGGAGCTCTTTGTCTTGCCAGCTCTTGTTTGGATCGTGACCACCGCGCCCTGTGTTTTTGTCGTGTGATACAAGCGTCCGGGACTGGTGTGCATGTCGGCATCCATTTCTTCTTTCTATTTTTTTCCTTCTTTCTGATACTCGTGTTTACCTCGTAACAACGTACCATCATTGTGTGTTGCGATTCCGAACACCTCCTTTCTCACAGGTGGGGGTTTGATTTTGTTCGGGTTAGCCATTCGTTGGTCGTTCCTCTCGTCTTATCGGGCTCGTTATTTCCAAACAGTTGTCGACACTTCAGGCGGATCGATCGTCACTTGTTTTTTGTCGTTCTTAGAAGATTAGATCGGTCTCCTGTCATTCATGTCACGCTATGAATGTTTCTTTATCAT
>BOPN01001659.1:250000-252500 GCA_017312705.2 Penaeus japonicus
GGTTGGAAATTATACCTTTTGCAATAGTGTGTGTGATAGGTGGTGATGATGAAGGGGTGGGGGGCGGATGGAGCTAGCGTCAGCTGTGTACGACCTGTCCACATATAGGCGTTAAGCATACATAGCAGAATATAGGCCTAGGGATAGCACCATCTGGTACTGTGGCCTGTCATCTTCCCCCTCGAGCCACCCTGCCTTCAGGATAGAACCACACGGGCGTAGCAGGTGGTTGGGCGATTGTCCATTTTAATCTGGATATGGAAATGTATGGCCTCAATCAGTTTCGTTTGGCCCCGATCTTTTTCTGGGCCGGTCTATCTAACGGAATATATCGTTTAAGGTCTCTTGGATTACGTTATGTCACACAGGTGCTTTGCGAAGATTACGCATATGCAGTGTGTTGTTTAGCTGATAGAAACTCTTGGCTTAATGTCACGCTGCTCCCAATATCTCCCTGGATAAATAATTCTTATTTGATCGCCATGTAATTACCCGCCTTTCTGTCTCCCACCATTTAAAACAACGCTCTATTTAACCGTCTTGTTACCAGATGTTAACTTTCCTCTGATTTTTCCCCATATTACTTTTATGTCAAAGTCACTTTCTTCGTCAATCATCTGTTAAGCTTCTCTCTTTTACGGTATTTTCTGTGGAACTCATCAAAGGGAAACCTTTATTATAGTGTTTTCTTATTGCTTTTGAGTGATAACATATTTTAAGACAACGCCAAATAAGACGTATTAAGGATTAATGAGATTTATTAATTGGGTGATTTGTGATTTTATTGGTTTAGTTATAGATTATGACAGTTGACTGAGTGTGTCCACATTTTCATAGTTATTAGGACTAGAATTTGGGTCTAGGAACCGGGAATCTCTATTATGTATATGCTATACAATAATGATCCAGATGTCACAAGATCGGAAATCACGACTCACAATAAAATCGAAAATCAGTTCCCACAGAGTTTGTGCCCCTTGGTTCTTGTGTATGGGGACCACTCCACAATAAGGCGGAGTGGACGGCCCCTGGAAGGATAGAAGATGGACGGAAAAGGCCCAGATAGGGGAGCGAGGTTACAGGCATCTCACGGCCCATACAAAAGGTTGGGTCTTTCGCCTATGTGCGACCGGAAGCTATACCTGCTTGGACATTCCTTTATTCTTCCCTTCCTTCTCTTCCTCCTACTTGATGTCCTCGTTCTCCTCCTCGTATTTTCCTTCTAATCATTCATCTTTCTTTTCCTCGTCTAACTTTTTCTCCTCTTCTTTTTCCTTATTATTTTCTATCTTTCTTTCATCCTCCTCCTCGCGTCCTTTCCCATTACCTCTTCCAGCGTCCTCCTTCGTCTCTTTCTCCTTTTCCTCCCTCCCTCTTCCATCCCTTCCTTCCTTCTACTCCTCTTCTTCTTTCTTTTCCTCCTCCTTCTCCTCTTCCGTCTCTTTCCCCTCCTTCCGTCCATTCCTCCTCCTCCTTTTCCTTCTCTTTTCCCGTCCCTCCCTCCACCTCTTCTTCCATCCTCCCCCTCCCTTCTCTCCTTCTGATGATTAACGTACTTCGCATGCTTTGTTGATGCTGATGCTTAACGCAAATAAATCCTTATTAAAAACGAAAATTAAGTCGGAGGGTCATTTGTTTGATTACTTCTGTTTAGGTAATTGTTATTTTCAGTATCATTGTTGTTATTAATTTTGTCACTTTCAATTTTATATAACTGAATTATTGATTATTTCATTAATGTGGTCCTGTTCGTATGAATATTATTATTATTATCATTATTACCAATATTGTTATTATTATCATCATCGTTATTGTTATCATCATTATTATCCTTATCGTAATTATTGTTATAATTTCTATTGTAAGTATCATCATCATTATCGTTATCATTATTATCACTACTATCATTATTGTCTTTATCATTTTCATTGTCATTATTACATGTTTTTTCCCTTTAATTCTTTATCATCTCCATCATCATCACGTTTATCGTTTACACAAGTAATACCATTTGCCTCGACATGAGTATGAAATGAGCACCAGCCTTCATGGCGACCTGCATGTATAGCACACACGTTGCTTTATCGGGCTCCAGTGTCTCCCTATGGCTTGGCGGCGTGACACTCTGCCCCCAGTGCGAGTGTTGCATCACCAAGCGTTACACAAGGTGCCAGCTGAGGTGTAGAACAAGTTACGTGAAGCTCAAAGCGCGTAAGTGTCGCTCAGGCGTATACGCGCAGCTTGTAACTTTCTTGTTCACGCGCATGCATAGCCTCGCAGCAAGAATCATGTATGTGCACACCAAAGCATGCAAAGGCTTCCGAGTCCCCCATTTAGACACACGCGCGTGCACATAAAAACACACATGTACCGTAAGTTTCTTACCGAAGACCTCCACAGTACGTGCACAAAAACCTGTCCAAGATGTTCTTTTGTGTCCCGCATCTCGTCCGCTTCTTGAAAACGGCTGTTCCCAGAAAAGCGGTTCTTATGCTATTTC
>BOPN01001659.1:260000-265000 GCA_017312705.2 Penaeus japonicus
CGGTATAGTAAAACCCATTTTTTAATATTTACTACCTTCTGGATCTTGACAATATCTTAATATTATTGACAGACAATTGCTTCACCAAATGTTAAAATTCCCGTCACAATTGTATAACCATTTTCGCCACAGTTACCCAACTTGTGACATCAAACGTTGCAAAATATACTTATACTTGACATTTGCATCATGCGTTGCTTTCCTGACGATCCTCATTCAAATTTATATAAATTTTGAACTGTAGTATTAAGAAAACTATTAACGTCTCCAACAACAGCATTGTCATCCAGTATTAGTCCAACGTGAAGAGTATTCCATTGAGCCACCCAAGATCACAGTGCCATACATTGTTTCCCGGAGTTATCTCGTGTTTCGCCATTATTACTCAGAGTGTTGCCAGAGGTTGGGCTCGTGATTGTTACCAGAACAAGATCGTTCTCGTGTTGCCAAATCTGACTCTTTTCTCTCCCTCTCTTCAGCATGGGATCACCGAGTAGAGCCTTAGACATGGGCGATCCCTGCACACCAATGGCTTGGCAACAGCGCGACCTGAACTACCACCAGAGCGGTTACCAGGACAGATACGGACCAGGTAAAGCCTTGTTTAAGATGTGATGTTGTTCTGAAGTCTGTTTTAGGATGTATGTGGACATGTGTATGAAAATTTATGTGAAAATGTGTATGTTTTATCCTCTTCTCTCTCTCTCTCTAAACTTCAAGCTTCAGTTGATAACAACTGCTGCTATCATCTTTGTTGTGTTTATGTGTATACGATAGAGAGAGATATAGGGATAGATAGATAGAGATAGAGAGGACTCCTTGAATCCGCCCCTAACCCTTCCCCCTCCCGCAGGTGCCGTGGGCGGAGGCAGCAGCCGCGCCGGGCCGCCCTCCACCAGCGACCGCCTCAGCCACCGCACGGACAAGTCATGGCGGACGCACCGGGACTCGAGGGATTCGGGCCAGCCCAACCTGGTGCCCTACAACGGCGGCTACCACCACAGCCCGGGCACGCAGTACTCCAGTGGGCCGCCCGGGCACTACCCCCCATCGCGCCCATCATACTCCAGCGGACGCCCGCCCTCGCGCCCTCACTCTCCCTCCGGCACCACTTCCTCTTCCTCCTCGTCTTCGTCGTCGTCCACTGAAGAGGAGAGCGAGCGGGCTGCAGGGCACGGAATGCCCGAGGGTGCCATGCCACCTATGCCACACCCGATCTACGGGTATGGCGGGTACTACCCCGGCTACCACCCTGGTCCCCCCGGCCCCCCCGGCCCTCCTGGCCCACCCGGACCTCACGGCTACCCCGGCACGCTGAAGTCCGCGCGATCGGTGCCAGCCTTGGCCATGGCCACCTGGGACGGCGAGCCCTGCCCCGTCCATGGCGGCCCTCTCTCCTTCCCTGGCCACCACGGCCCCATGCCGCCCCCTGGCTACCCGCCCATGATGCCGCCAGGCCCTCTCTCGCTGCCCCCGCCCCCCGGCATGAATCGCCGTGTCAACTCCATCTACGACATGCGCATTACGTCCCCGCCCCCCGGGCCCATCTACGGCACGCTGCCTGCCAGGACGCTGCCTGCTGACCGGAGGAGCATCGCCGGCTCCACCATCCTGGGCCCTGCTGCTCCCGGCGCCCCCCCTGGCATCCCTACCCACCTCCTGCCGCCCATGGCTCGCCCGCGCCCACTGGTTGTCGACGAGAAGGGCAATCCCGAGCCCTTGCCCGTGAGGCACGTCTCGGAAAAGAATGCCTCGCTTCCTCCCGGAGTGTCAGCAAAGGTGGCGGCCTCCGTCCACTCGCAGGAGGAGAAGAACATGAAGGGCGTGTGCTGCCGCGGGGGAGCTTGCGTGGCCTGGGTCATTCTCGCCGTGGTGTGTCTGGGCATTCTTCTGGCAGTCATGCTCAGGTTCATCTTATAAAATCGTCCCAGATAAGGGGTCTCGTATGCGCGTAGACCCATTGCAATTATTCATGAGCTGATGATACTGCACCAAGAAGCGCCTGGTGCTCTGCGGGGGAGGGTCATGATGTTGAAAGATGCAGCTGGTGTAAGAAAATCCGAGGCCTCAGAGCCCCGTGTGTTTATATCATAACTATATCATACACAACAGGTCAGACTTGAAAAGCGCCATGGACATGTAGAGTTAGGCATAGGAGATCATTGTAATTTTGCAAGTACAAAAGATCTTTGATTACACTTCCTCTGCCTCCACTGAGTAATCGATGAATATTGTATTTATTAAGGTGCTATTCTTTAAATGACTGCACGGATTGTGTAGGCCTAATTATAATTATGCATGATTCGTATGCATATTTCTTCTTTGACGTTTCATAGTCATCTCATTTGCCTGGATGATGTTCATTCGAGAAATGAATAGCAATGCTAAATTTGCTCTGAGTTTTAGGTAAAGTGTTACCCTCTGTAAGATAATTTTTGTAATATGTTTTGACATTCACAGTCAATATTCATGTTTTGTATTTTGTATAAATATTAATGAATGCATTATTAACATAGATGTAAAATGTACATACACGGTTGAACGTCCTACACAGTACACCATAGCTCTTAGTTCTGTACACTTGCAGGATTATTGTAAATATCTTATTTTGTAATGTGGCATTACAGGTTTATGTATTGATATTTCTCCATCTAAGGTGCTGGGAACTTAATATGTAAGACACTGTACATAAATTGGGAAAAAAAACATTAAAAAAGTATTTATGTATTTTACCTTTTTCATTATGCCTCTATTAAATACTGAAAATATATGTGTAAATCCACAATATCACATACATTATCACTTATAGTTTGACTTTGGAGCATTCTATTTTTACCAACTGTAATGAATGGGATATAAATACACAAGCAAATTCATATCATTCTTTCTTTTCAAGTATCATTATACATACATATGTATATATATATATATATATATATATATATATATATATATATATATATATATACATTCATACTTACATACATATATATATATACATTCATACTTACATACATATATATATATATATATATATATATATATATATATATATATATATATACATATATATAAATACATATATATATATATATATATATATATATATATATATATATATATATATATATATATATATATAAACATGTTTATATATATATGTGAATATACATATGTGTTTGTATACATGCATACATATATATGTTATATATATGTATATATGCAAATATATGTGTGTATACCCACTCATAGACACACACACACACACATATATATATACATATATATATATATATATATATATATATATATATATATATATATATATGTATATATATATATACATTTATATATATATATATATATATATATATATGTATATATATA
The DNA here is from genome assembly GCA_017312705.2 of Penaeus japonicus. Taxonomy (NCBI): domain Eukaryota; kingdom Metazoa; phylum Arthropoda; class Malacostraca; order Decapoda; family Penaeidae; genus Penaeus; species Penaeus japonicus. Next base: position 263,388 of record BOPN01001659.1, read on the forward strand.
TGTATGTATATATATATATATATATATATATATATATATATTTATATATATATATATATATACCGGGCAAGGGGAGGGTGGCGTATTGGACGATATCTCGTTGTGTTTCAGCGGTCTAGTATCTGGATTGGAAGTATTTCAGTGGACACATGGCGTTCATGCGGAGCGGTAAAGGGGCTCACTGGAGAAGGATGGAAGGATGGGACTCGGTATGTTGGAGTTTGGTGGGGATTGTGAAGGAGAATTAGGGAGCGGAGTAAGCGAGAGGAAAGAAAAAGGTTGGTAACAGGATGTATCAGGAGATGAGGTTGCCAGACTCAACGGTGAACGCCATGATGTCCCAACCGCTCATGTTTGTTGCCTTTATCTTAATGACTGTTTTGAAGGGTGTTTAGTGAGTCCTCGGGTGCAAGGTTGGCTGATGCTGTTTGCGTTGCTTGACTCTCGTTTTGGCGAGAAACTGTCGAGGCACATTGCTTTTAGCAGGTGTAAAGTATCTTTTAGCAATTGTAAATCTGTTCGTTTGTCGCACTGGCTACATAACCATCTAATACTATTGCCTTGTACTACTTTCTCGCGGGGAGGTCATAGTCCCAGGCGGAGGAAAGCCCATAACCCTGGATAGGAGACTCTGGTGCTCTAGGGACAGGAGCTTGGAATAGCTTCCCGGAAGAACTGACCTCTTGCTGCCCAAGGCGACAGGCATGTGACCCTCCGATCTTGCAGGCCCACCATTACTCATGGGTAGTGGGTAGTTCTGTGACTGCTGTGGAACAACACAATTTAAGTCTGGACGCCACGGTAATCCCAAGCACACACACACAAACTGTGGAGGATTCAGATGGGACACCCACACATCAAACGAGGACATGATATATGGAAACGTATGATTTTGGCCACAATGTAAATGCATTGGCAGACGCAAAACAACGAAGGCTTTCACTGTATCACTCCTTGGCGGCATACTCTTTCTATCTATATACGAGTATCTATGCATATCTACAACTATCTATCTGTATTTTCATCTACACATGTGTGTGCGTTTATATAGGCATATATATCTAAACACACACACACACACACAAGTCGAGTCATCAGCCCCATACCACGAATTGTAATACGAAAATCCCACGATGAGAGGAACCTAATCTGCCCGGAAAGTATCTTCTTACAGTTTATAGTTTATAGTTCTGTCTGAAAGAAAACAAACAGTATCGGATGCGTCCAATAAAGTGTAAAATTAATGAAAGACAAGAACTGGTTCCAGAAGAAGCCAATTGCTGACCTAGCGAAGTCAAGGCAACCAGCTCGGGGATAAAAGCCAATAAGTAGTTGTACTTATTCTTGTGGCAGATTTTTGATAAGTAAAGAAAATGACGCTGAAAGAAGCAAAGGAAAGAACTGAGGGTTTGGAGACCTTGCAAATGAGGACTATGATTATAATTGTAATGATGATAACGATAATGATCCTAATACTGATGATAATAGTGATAATTATAATCATAATAGTGATGATAATGATAATAGCAATGATTATAATGATAATGATGACAATATTAATGATGATGACAATGTTAACAGCAACAATAATAATGATGATGATAATAGTCGGA
>BOPN01001660.1:0-32500 GCA_017312705.2 Penaeus japonicus
TATATATATATATATATATCAGGATACCGATATGTCCATTTAAGTCTTACAGAGGGAAATCAAACTCAAGTAGTAGATAAACTTTTACTTGTTTTTAAACAAAATAACTTTGCGCTCACATTACAGACTGGGTCAACAGCCACAATTCTAAGACGTCACAAAACCAACAGTACCTTCTAGTAGAATGAGGAAGTCCTAATGTCCATTCTTTACCTTAGTCAAATAATCCTTGTCTACTATCAGTGCAGTTTTCAGGAAGATATTTTCCAAGCAGTTCCTGTACCTCAACACTTAAAACGTGTTTATCATTAAAGAAAAGTGTAGTGATCTGGCTTGGACACTTAAATGCATTCATTCTCCTCTCATGCTTGCTTTTCTCTATGCCACAACATACATTCTAACATGAAAACTATTTAGTGGGTAAAGGATAAAATAAATCTGAATGAAGACGGCCACGCATTTGTGCAATATTTATTTTTTCAGGGCCATCAGAAAAGCAGAATTCCTTACATATACTTTTTTTCTGTAATTCTTACAAAGTCTGTAATCCTTCTAAATTATATTCTGCCCTCCCATCATAATAATTCCGAAATGATAAACAGATTTACATTCCAATAGTTAGTTCTTTTCCAAGGAGAATCATAGCATGTGTAACTGCTTAAGTAATTATAGCCCGATGAATTTCACAAAACCGGACTTTACTATTTGCTTTTATAATAAACAAGAAAATAACTCTCACAATTAACTTAGATAATACATAATGGCAAAAATTCATCTCACTTCATCAACCTTTTAACCAACAATTCTACCTTTGCCTGATTGTCATATGAATGTTTTCAGTATATTTCTGTGTTTCTGTAGATTTAATAAGCTGATTATTAAATGACAAAACAAAAAGAAATGAGAAATAGAATAAAGGAATGTAATAAATATCTAACATATACCTGACATGATTATGGTTAATGGCTTGTATGGTTATCATGTGGTATTTGGTTGGTTGGTATTGTTGGCTGATATCTGCTTTTTGTGACAATCTGTATGATACTAATAGTATGTTTTGGAGTTCTCATATTTGATTTTCATGTGTTTTGTGATATCTGTATATGGTTAGCTGTATGGTGGTATCATGGTTACTTGCTGTGGCAGCAAAGTTTATGGAAAGAGTGACAGCAAGGTACTTGTTACAGTGTTGAGAAAATAACACAATTCCCAAAGTATATATGCTATTAAGAATATTCTAAGATCTCTTAGGTCCCTTGTTAACCCATTCGCACCTGATGACGTGCTGACGTGGTTTTTGCACCAGATGCCGGTGACAAGATATCTGGGCAAGGCCGGCGTTCGGGGTGAGCGACCCTGGCAGCCCAGGCTCGCAGCTTGTACGCCCGAGGCATTAGGCTTATGCATCCGAAAACCCCAGCATTATGACCATTCAAAGCTGGAATCGCCCCAGTGTGAATGGGTTAATTTAAAACAGCACTAAGTCAAAATTAGAGCAAGTGTAGAAGAGTGTAGAAGATACCACATATCTTGAGTAGGACAACTATTCCCTAACTCCATACGGCCTAAACAGGAAATTTCCTACTTAAGATATGTCTGTATCCACAGTATTTGATTGAAAATTCCTTACGACCTCTACTAAAAAAAATAAATAAATAAAAATAAAAATAATAATCCGTTATTTACACACCTTGAAAAGGCTTCCTCGTAGTTGAAAATGTATTAGTCCCTTGATTTAACTTTCTCTATTTTTACTCTTGATTACAGCTAATTTCTTAAACATACTAAAATAATACTATGTCTTGGACCAAAAAGTATTCAATTATTTCCCAACACCTGCGGAATTAAGAGTAAGGCCATAAACAGGTATCTTTACAGACATTTTCATTTCCAACAGATCTGCAATACTGTCAAGATCGGTACCTTTACTAACTAGACTTTTTAAATAAAATATCATATTATATTATATATTATATAATACCATATCATTATATTATACAAAATATATAACATATCATGTATAATATACAATTTGTGATATATAATATACAATACATAATATAAAAATATAACACAGAATATATAATACATAACATATAAAGTATTGGTAACCTAAAATATATATGTAATGTTGTATATATTACTGTGAGTCTTTAAGTGAATGCAAATCAGTCAAAGAATTTAAATGAGTGAGTGAGTGTATGAGTGTGTATAAGTGTGCCTGTATGAGTGTACATGAACAAATATGTGTATGAATGTGTGTGTTTGAGTGTATTTACAAGTGCATGTGTGAGTGAGAGTGAGAGTGAGAGTGAGAGTGAGAGTGAGAGTGAGAGTGAGAGTAAGAGTGAGAGTGAGAGTGAGAGTAAGAGTGAGAGTAAGAGTAAGAGTAAGAGTGAGAGTAAGAGTGAGAGTAAGAGTAAGAGTGTAAGTGTAAGTACGAGTGAGACCGTGTAAGAGCAAGTATATGAGTGTGAGTGTGAGCATGTAAGTGCAAGTATATGTGTGAATGTGAATGTGAGTGTGAGTGTGAGTGTGAGTGTGAATGTGAGTGTGAGCGTGTGTGAATGTAAGAGTGAGAGTGAGAGTGAGAGTGAGAGTGAGAGTGTGAGTATGAGTATGAATATGTCTACATTGTTAAAACTACAGAGATGGATGATGTTTTCTATCAATCAAGCAGCAAAGAGTAAATAATTTTCATGCTAAGAAAAAAATTAACATTACCTCACAAATACCCATCAATGCCCAACATATGCTTTTCTTTCTTCTTTTTTCACAACTCAACTCATCAAAATGACAGAAAATTTAAATATATCTAATTGATATATTTATGAGCCAGCAATTAAATTTTATATGTAAAATTGTGAGATTGTAATCTTGCCACTGTAAGGGATACGTACTGCTGACTGGAATGCTTGAACAATCCTCTTTCCCCATTTTATTTGCTATTCTACCAGATTCTCCATTTTTATTCAACGTACACTGGTGAAACGGCACGGCACCTGAATTACTGCTTTTCAGTAATCTGTGGGGTGGGTGGGAGGGTGAACAATACAATATACACATAAAGGAAATCCCAAATCACCAGAAATGTATAAAACTCAGAATTGACATGAAAAATAATATTGAAAGGAAAAGGGGATTTTGAGGTTACATATTTCCAATGATACAAATTCAGGGATTCACTCTGAGATTCAAAGAAACCTCATCATATCGCATCACTTCCAAAGAAAAAAAAAAGAAAAAAAAAAGAAAAAAGGAAAAAACACTCATCTCCCTCCTCCTATAAAAAAAAGTCATTCATACAGTAGGGAGGAGCTGTCTGCTATCAGCCACTCCTTTAATGCCCTAAAACCATCACTCTTCGTCACTCTCGTCTGTGAGTTCCTCGTCAGTCGTGAACTCTGATTCTTCCCCTTCGTCCTTCCCTACGTCATCCTCCTCATCCTCCTCATCGCTGGAGCACTCCTGCCATTGTGGGTGCTCAGTTGGGATCTCCCGAGCCTCCTTCACGTCCAGCTTGATGTCGTGGTTTTGGTCAAGGCCCAAGTAGGAGTCTGACCGGAGGCAGACCTGGTACGTGTAGAGGCCTGGTTTCTGGGGTGCTGTAAACTTGAGCTGTACCTCTTCATGGTCCACAAGGTTTGTGATCTAAAGAGGTAGAGGGATATTCAATTCAGTATTCAGATTGTAAGTAATGCTGTATAACACTTATCATTTTAAGGATAGAAAAAAGCATAGGCAAGTAAACAGAAAGGGATATAATATAAAGCTACCTCAAGGTGAGTGGGTGAGTGAGTGGATGGGTGGGTATGTGTATGTGTGTGTGTGTGTGTGTGTGTGTGTGTGTGTGTGTGTGTGTGTGTGTGTGTGTGTGTGTGTGTGTGTGTGTGTGTGTGTGTGTGTGTGTGTTTGTGTGTGTGTGTGTGTGGAAGGATGGGGTGGATGGATGGGGTGGATGCATGGGGTGGATAAATGGGATGGATGGATGGGTGGGTGGTTGGGGTGGATGGATGGATAGATGGATGGATGGGTGGATAGAAGGATAGATGGATGAGTGGATGGATGGGGTGGATGGATGGGTGGATGGATGGGGTGGATGGATGGGTGGGTGGTTGGGGTGGATGGATGGATGGATGGATGGATGGATGGATGGGTGGATAGAAGGATAGATGGATGGGTGGATGAACTGTACTGTATTAAGTCACCTTCATATACCGACACAACATGAATTTTTACTAAATACGAATAAGCAATGGTTGTGATTTTCATCAGTTGGAAGAGGCTCAGGGAGGTAGAAATGGCATTACACATCAATTTGTGACCTATCTGTTGACATTACCTGACCAAGCACACAACTTGGTATTACGGTAAATGTTTAGCTTGAAATGTATTTTGCACATGTACAAGTATTTAATATACTGCATCACAGTTTTTCTTTTTCTTTTATAAATAATCAAATATAATGGAAATAACACAATACTATTTATTGAGCCTACTATACAAAATATGATATAGGAAGAACTACATGTCCCTCATATCATGAATTTGGAACTAATCTGATATTGCACAAGGGGGATGGGAGGTGTATAAAGCGTTTGTTAACCCATTCACGACAGGATGTATTTTTGCCTACTCCTGCTAACGCCGGGAAGATAACAAGCGCACAACGCTTCGTGCCGGGGTGTTTTCTTGATGCAAGGGACCGCATTGATCCTCTCAGTGTGTTTTTCACCCATCATTCACGAATCATTTACATTGTAAAGGCACGTAAATATATTGCCATGTTCAGAGGAGTTAATTTTGTCAAAAAACATGTTACAGTAATGCCTATCTAGTTTTATTTGATTGAACTTTGCCTATATTCTTCACTTCTATGTGAAAATACCAAAGGAAAGTGGAAGCAAACTCTTAGTGGGGCATCAAAAAACATGTTTCATAATTTTTCTTTTTTTTACCAAAATGAAAAGAAGAACAATATCAATAATCATACACGTACATATGAGTATGTACATGTACCTCATGACGTGATATCACGGGTAATCAACAAATTAGAAGTAGTATTGCACTAGTAATTTTTTACTTTATTTTATTTCTTGGCTAAACACATTTGATTTTTTCGACTCGGATCTTTCTATTCAACCGGTCAAGAAGCAGAAATTACCATGATGTCATCAATATCACGTAGTTTTCTGTGACATCATTTTTTTAACATTATGTCTCATTTTATGACACTGAAACACCTAAACTAAAATAACAGAGTTTAAGAAATTACGTAAAATGATTATATTTGAGAACAATCTAGCTATCTATTGCTGACGTTTCAGCACGTCACTACTGGGCTCCCAGGCTGTGGCCAGAAAGTGTACCACGTCTCTTGATGTTCCCCGGGTCCGGGGACATTTTTCGACCCCGTGATAGTAAGTCAACCGGCACGAATGGGTTAAACACATATCCACAAACAAGGAATTCAAATTCTAAGGTTCATAAGCATTCCATAGAATATAATGAACATCTGAAAGTATGAGAGACCATGTTCTCCTCACCAAATATGGAGCTGTGATGAGCATGTGCTTCTTGCGGTCACACACATAAGTCCACCAGTATTCCTGCTTGTCCTCTGGGAAATACGGGCAGTGCACCGTGTGGGACATCTTGGACTTCCCCTCCAGCGCTTTCTCCCGTTTCGTCAGCCCTCTTTGTAACCTCTCCCACTCTGCGTCGTCATCAACAACAGTCTGGTGGATTAAATGACAAAGTTAACTTAGGGAGAGAGGAAAGGAGGGAATGGGGGGGGAGATGAGATGAGATGAGAGGAGAGGCTAGGAGAAGAGAGATGAGAGGAGAGGCTAGGAGAAGAGAGATGAGAGGAGAGGCTAGGAGAAGAGAGATGAGAGGAGAGGCTAGGAGAAGAGAGATGAGAGGAGAGGCTAGGAGAAGAGAGATGAGAGGAGAGGCTAGGAGAAGAGAGATGAGAGGAGAGGCTAGGAGAAGAGAGATGAGAGGAGAGGCTAGGAGAAGAGAGATGAGAGGAGAGGCTAGGAGAAGAGAGATGAGAGGAGAGGCTAGGAGAAGAGAGATGAGAGGAGAGGCTAGGAGAAGAGAGATGAGAGGAGAGGCTAGGAGAAGAGAGATGAGAGGAGAGGCTAGGAGAAGAGAGATGAGAGGAGAGGCTAGGAGAAGAGAGATGAGAGGAGAGGCTAGGAGAAGAGAGATGAGAGGAGAGGCTAGGAGAAGAGAGATGAGAGGAGAGGCTAGGAGAAGAGAGATGAGAGGAGAGGCTAGGAGAAGAGAGATGAGAGGAGAGGCTAGGAGAAGAGAGATGAGAGGAGAGGCTAGGAGAAGAGAGATGAGAGGAGAGGCTAGGAGAAGAGAGATGAGAGGAGAGGCTAGGAGAAGAGAGATGAGAGGAGAGGCTAGGAGAAGAGAGATGAGAGGAGAGGCTAGGAGAAGAGAGATGAGAGGAGAGGCTAGGAGAAGAGAGATGAGAGGAGAGGCTAGGAGAAGAGAGATGAGAGGAGAGGCTAGGAGAAGAGAGATGAGAGGAGAGGCTAGGAGAAGAGAGATGAGAGGAGAGGCTAGGAGAAGAGAGATGAGAGGAGAGGCTAGGAGAAGAGAGATGAGAGGAGAGGCTAGGAGAAGAGAGATGAGAGGAGAGGCTAGGAGAAGAGAGATGAGAGGAGAGGCTAGGAGAAGAGAGATGAGAGGAGAGGCTAGGAGAAGAGAGATGAGAGGAGAGGCTAGGAGAAGAGAGATGAGAGGAGAGGCTAGGAGAAGAGAGATGAGAGGAGAGGCTAGGAGAAGAGAGATGAGAGGAGAGGCTAGGAGAAGAGAGATGAGAGGAGAGGCTAGGAGAAGAGAGATGAGAGGAGAGGCTAGGAGAAGAGAGATGAGAGGAGAGGCTAGGAGAAGAGAGATGAGAGGAGAGGCTAGGAGAAGAGAGATGAGAGGAGAGGCTAGGAGAAGAGAGATGAGAGGAGAGGCTAGGAGAAGAGAGATGAGAGGAGAGGCTAGGAGAAGAGAGATGAGAGGAGAGGCTAGGAGAAGAGAGATGAGAGGAGAGGCTAGGAGAAGAGAGATGAGAGGAGAGGCTAGGAGAAGAGAGATGAGAGGAGAGGCTAGGAGAAGAGAGATGAGAGGAGAGGCTAGGAGAAGAGAGATGAGAGGAGAGGCTAGGAGAAGAGAGATGAGAGGAGAGGCTAGGAGAAGAGAGATGAGAGGAGAGGCTAGGAGAAGAGAGATGAGAGGAGAGGCTAGGAGAAGAGAGATGAGAGGAGAGGCTAGGAGAAGAGAGATGAGAGGAGAGGCTAGGAGAAGAGAGATGAGAGGAGAGGCTAGGAGAAGAGAGATGAGAGGAGAGGCTAGGAGAAGAGAGATGAGAGGAGAGGCTAGGAGAAGAGAGATGAGAGGAGAGGCTAGGAGAAGAGAGATGAGAGGAGAGGCTAGGAGAAGAGAGATGAGAGGAGAGGCTAGGAGAAGAGAGATGAGAGGAGAGGCTAGGAGAAGAGAGATGAGAGGAGAGGCTAGGAGAAGAGAGATGAGAGGAGAGGCTAGGAGAAGAGAGATGAGAGGAGAGGCTAGGAGAAGAGAGATGAGAGGAGAGGCTAGGAGAAGAGAGATGAGAGGAGAGGCTAGGAGAAGAGAGATGAGAGGAGAGGCTAGGAGAAGAGAGATGAGAGGAGAGGCTAGGAGAAGAGAGATGAGAGGAGAGGCTAGGAGAAGAGAGATGAGAGGAGAGGCTAGGAGAAGAGAGATGAGAGGAGAGGCTAGGAGAAGAGAGATGAGAGGAGAGGCTAGGAGAAGAGAGATGAGAGGAGAGGCTAGGAGAAGAGAGATGAGAGGAGAGGCTAGGAGAAGAGAGATGAGAGGAGAGGCTAGGAGAAGAGAGATGAGAGGAGAGGCTAGGAGAAGAGAGATGAGAGGAGAGGCTAGGAGAAGAGAGATGAGAGGAGAGGCTAGGAGAAGAGAGATGAGAGGAGAGGCTAGGAGAAGAGAGATGAGAGGAGAGGCTAGGAGAAGAGAGATGAGAGGAGAGGCTAGGAGAAGAGAGATGAGAGGAGAGGCTAGGAGAAGAGAGATGAGAGGAGAGGCTAGGAGAAGAGAGATGAGAGGAGAGGCTAGGAGAAGAGAGATGAGAGGAGAGGCTAGGAGAAGAGAGATGAGAGGAGAGGCTAGGAGAAGAGAGATGAGAGGAGAGGCTAGGAGAAGAGAGATGAGAGGAGAGGCTAGGAGAAGAGAGATGAGAGGAGAGGCTAGGAGAAGAGAGATGAGAGGAGAGGCTAGGAGAAGAGAGATGAGAGGAGAGGCTAGGAGAAGAGAGATGAGAGGAGAGGCTAGGAGAAGAGAGATGAGAGGAGAGGCTAGGAGAAGAGAGATGAGAGGAGAGGCTAGGAGAAGAGAGATGAGAGGAGAGGCTAGGAGAAGAGAGATGAGAGGAGAGGCTAGGAGAAGAGAGATGAGAGGAGAGGCTAGGAGAAGAGAGATGAGAGGAGAGGCTAGGAGAAGAGAGATGAGAGGAGAGGCTAGGAGAAGAGAGATGAGAGGAGAGAGAGAGAGAGAGAGAGAGAGAGAGAGAGAGAGAGAGAGAGAGAGAGAGAGAGAGAGAGAGAGAGAGAGAGAGAGAGAGAGAAAGAGCACTTAAGTAATATACCTATGCTACACATTCTGAATTACCTTGTCATCCTTATGGGACTCTGTGTCTGCCTCATCTGCCACAGACTCGTCGGAATGGGAGGCGGACTCATCATCATCCGTTTCCTCTTTCTCTTCTGCAGGCTTTTCTTCAACATCTTCCACCCTCGCTACCTGCCCTGAGGAGGTGTTGTCAACTGCCAAAGAAACAAGTTACTGAAACCAGTTTTTTTTAAACAAATAAACTAAAACTTTAAAATTATAATATTGATAACATTAACATCAATATCACTAATATCATTAACCCCTTCGACACGATGACCCGTATACTGCGTCATCGCAGTGTTCGCGTCAAATCCGAGGAAGCGCATACTGCGTCATGGCTCAGTTCTGGTGGAATTGAGTTTTCTTTCTTCCGGATACTGTACGAGATCTTTCAGAATAGAGGTCGGATATGATATGATATATTACTTGACTTTCATTATTAATAATCTATTACATAAAAGTGGGATTTGCTTATACTTGGGGAGGCACTGATGGGCCCTGCTAGCAATCATTTTATTATTTATTTATGGAACATTATGTAAAAATATAAAACATATTATGATTAGTTTACCATACTATTTCAATCGTTTTCTTTGGTTATCTGAGTGAGGCCTCCCACCAAGGTCACTCTTTCCATCTTCCTCCCAACTCATGTAAATAACTTGTTACATGCATATGGGGGAAGAGGTTAGCTATGTATATTTTGATATATAACACATGATGATTATGTTGAGGTTTTGGCTATAAACTTGTAGAGGTTTTGGCTTAAAACTTGTCATATTCAGTAGCGACGTTTAAAATTTGGCGCGCGCCGGCAGCTCGGATACGGCGCGAGGAGCGTTTTCTACTGCTCGGAGTGAAGGGGTTAACATTATCATTATCATCATAAACCATATTATTAACAACAACAACAAGCATAATCATAATCAACCTCTATAATAAACCTCACCCTGCATGAAACATGTATCTTAATGTAAATAACCAGCACTAACCTATTTCACATCTAAAATAAATAAATAAATAAAATCATAGATCATAGCTGTTGCTTGTTACTATTCAAATTCATGTAGATCAATAATAATGAACATCAAATACATTGTAATTCAAAGCCAAAATGATAATGAAAATGTTAATCACTAACTTCCTGAATAACCAGCCAAGTAACTTGTAAAGCACCAGCAATCTTGAATATGTAAACATCATCAAATTGCTATAAAATACTCAAACAAGATGCTATAAAAATTCCTTTGTACTTGAAAAAGGACAGGAGATTTGTAATATTACTGCATTGTACTTTGTAAAAAATCATGATCTGCTCATCATATATAAAACTGAGTGATAGATAAATGGTATCTCCAATACTGATTGGGATTAACTAGACCATAACTTTACATTCTCTCTGCCTTTAGGATTGCGAAGGTACAACTCAACTAAAAGACTAAAGACCCACTTTCAAATCATACTGCAACCTAGTAATCAAAGGCCTTCAACATTGATCAAATCCTTTACTGGACTCGGGGAAAACTCATATTTCTTGAAATCCCATAAAGTTTTATTGAACGTACACAGGTATACAGAAATTACCGTTATGACTATCACTTCTGCTGCTACTACTACAGCCACTACTGAAACAACAAAATCTAGATTCTTTACCTTTCTCTTTCTTCGCCTCTTGAGGGGCTTCTTCCTTCTTTCCTGACTGTGGCTTCTTCTTTGTCGGCTGCACTGCTTTGGGTTTTGCCTTTGCAGCCTTCTTTAGCTGGGGTCTCTTCCAACCAGCTTTTTTAGTCTGCAGGGGAAAAAGTATTGAAAAAAAAAAATAAATAAATAACAAATAAATTTTTAATTCCCTAGAGTTGACTTCCCTCCCTTACCCTCTCTCACCTTTCCCCCCCCCTCCTATCCTTATTCCTCTCCCTCTCCCTCTCCCTCTCCCTCTCTTCCTCATTCAAAGTAGATTTTCTTTTCCTTTCACACTTAGACCTACAAAATCATCATCTATAATGTGTAAACATTATGTTATTTCATCATGCATAATACCAAAATAAAAACAATAAATATTTAAAATTCAAAATACCAGAAGCTCTATATTTCATATGCTGAATGTTATTGAGCCTACATGGAAAATGGAGGCCTCCCAGAACAAAAAGCACACATCCTTACCCAAGCATTCCAGAATATCATCCAAACTAAGAGGCAGGCAGGGGTTAAGGTCTTTGTTTATAGATGTAATAAAAGCTGTTAACCCATTCACGCCAGATGATGAACTGACACGTTTCATGGTTTTTGCGTCAGACGCCAGCGACGAGATATTTGGTCAAGGCTGGCGCTCAGGGTGAGCGAGTGGAAGGCCCAGGCTCGCGGTTAGTGCGCCCGAGAATCCCAAGGCGGAATCGCCCCGGCATGAATGGGTTAATAAGGAATGTAAACAAGAATATACTCACTGATGTGTCCTCTTCATGAGCTACCGGGACTTCAGGCCGATAATCAAGGCTAATTGGCTGGTTTTCATAAAGTTCCTCTAAAGCTCGACGCCGCAAGTTCACAGTGACGGTAACAATAGCTCCAGCAGTAAACACTCCACTGTCATCATCATCCACCACTATGGAGGTGGAAAAAAAGAATGTCGTCCACTTCAAAATAAAGTAGAGTCAATGATCAGGTTTTCATATACTTCAATTAAAAGTAAAAAGTAAAAAGTAAAAAGTTAAAAAAAAAAAAAAAAAAAAAAAAAAAAAAAAAAAAAAAAAAAAAAAAAAAAAAAAAAAAAAAAAAAAAAAAAGGAGATAGAAAGAAAAAGTAGTTTTGGGGGAATTGTTAACTAAATGAAGATGTAATAAAAAAAATAATAAAAAAATAGAAGATGAGGTACAAAAAAGAAGAGATAGGAAATAGACATGAGGGTAGAGAGGGAGAGTAGTAAACATGTATTCAATATTACCTTCATAATTCACATCCATATCAATATGTGGCATCTTTCTGCACACAGTCATAATGTCACTGAACTCCTCCTCAGAGAAAGAGCGCAGAATGTGATGTCGCTCAGAAGGAGACAATGCCAATAACATCTCTGGGCTATTCAGGGGTCTGCGTTTGCTTGCAAAGTGTCTGTTGGTAAGAAATTACCTATATCAGTATTTTTTCCAAACTAATATACCTTCCCAAATGTTGAGGAGGGATAAAAAAAAATATACATATATTTAACTATTTTGATGGATGACATGATATCACGTCATATGGTTGCAGCATTTGCCGGGGGGCACAAAATCACGTCATGGCTATTTCCATGGGTTTAAAAGAAAACAATGGTCATGGGAGGTACATTATATATCAGTGGATATAAAAACTATTGCAGCCAAATAACAAGTGAAAGCCATGCTAACCTGAGTGATTCCTCACTGACATGGGGCAGCTGCAGCAGTGGGTTCTTGCTCTCCCACAATGCTTGGATGATGTGTGGGCAGAGCTTCATGCAGGCCTCAATGGTGTCCAGGGATGGCAGGCGAGAGATGCGACCTGCATGAGCCAGCATGATCAGCTGAGAAACACATGTCACCATTTCATTGATGAGCGTTGGGCAGCATCTGGAACAATAATCAGCGGAATGCTACTATAATTTCCTTTAAAAAATTAGAGTCTAGGAAGCAAGATTGGCAGAGAGCAAGATGAGGCAAGACAGAAAAAGACAAGTATAGGGAGATGGAAAAACAAAAATGGATTGAGGTAAAGTCATACCGTACACACATACAGTAGAAGTTTCTTCTGTACAGAGGGTAGCCAGACATGAAAATTTCTGAATATGCAAAGGTAAAGTTCCCCAGCCCATTCAGACACTGCAGAACTGTTTACCTGCTGTTTTTTTGGACAGAAATATTTGCCACAAAAACATAGTCAATATAAATCACATTTTCTGGTACTAAATCACCTTCCCATGCCTCATTACATATAAAATTATAAGCAGCCAATCTATGCCTTGTCACTTGAAGCTTGACACAGCTAGACAGATTTGGTTGATTCCAATCTATTACACAAGGTTCTAGGCTTAGGTTTATCCCCTCAGAACTCAATTCCTCCACATTACAACCCAGCTGCAAATAGGTACCAGTTTGCAAATTTTGATAAGTATTTCAAGAGCTTGATTTTAGATGTCTGATAAGGTATACCATATTCTCATTAAACAAATATATACTGCACGGTGGAGCATAAACGCTGGAAAAATTAACAATCCAGTATGAGTAAAATGTGAACAATTAGCAAAAAGCTTAACTTTTGCTAAATAACCTCAAGAAAAATTGCTGATATGCACTTGTTATTCCATAAAAGTTTATTTGGCTGAAAAAGCTAGCATTATAAATGAACAAATAACCAAAAAGTGAATGCAAACCAAATGGCAAGTATATCTCAATGCAAGAAGTACATATATAATCACTGCATGTAACAATAGAGTATATAATTATACCTAAACTGATGCATATGAACTGTAAAGATGACAGTAAGGAAAATACATCACTGAGTAATTCTCTTACAACAGGCAACCCATGAATGGGTTAGGAAGAGGAGAGGGTCTTTGGGGAATTAGGAAGTTGGTGAGTTTGGTTGGAGGAAGTATGACAGACAATAAGAGATTCAATAGTTCATAGTTACTGTGTCCCATTCACACTAAAAGAAGACAAGAATACCACTGAGTATAAGACTCAATTGAACAAAAAAAGGATGTATTACAGGTCAAGCATTAGCCCTTCCAGTAATGCCATTTTTTGCAGGGTCGGATCACACTGCATTTACTTTTCTCAAAATACAAAAAGCTAGTTATTCCTTCAGTTGTGTAAAGGCGCTGTCACACTAGCCTATTTTCCGTCGTTTTATTTTTTTTTGTCAATTTTCAAAAATTGCCAATTTTTTGAGGTGCGCAGTCACACTAGGAGCCATCGGCTCAGTAATGTGATACTCGCATCGCATTTGTAAACAATGGCGCCGAACAAGCGATAGTGCGCGGTTATGCTAGACTTTAGCAGTTTTAGCAGATGCTAAGCGTAACAAGAAAAAGCAATAAAATATTCTAATTCAAGTATTCTTCTGAAGGGCCTGTGTCCATCCACAGTCCATTGCGTTTCAAAACTGGAGGAAAAATAGCGCGCTCTGCGGCTGACAGATGTAAACAATGAAGTAGAGCACTTAAAACAAATTTTATCCATGGAAATAAAATTTAGATTTACATATTTCTCTTTGTCAATTTTAAGCTATAAATAAGAAAAGTAAATTTCATTATATTAGAATATTTTTAAAGATTTAAAACAAATACGAACATTTAAAAATATAGTTCTTGATTTGATTACGCTTGGCCAATAAGACGACAGGAATGTTTTCGTCTGACTAGAAAGATGCCAATTCGCTCAAAAATTGACAATTTTTCAGAAAATTGACGGAAAAGTGCTAGTGTGACAGCGCCTTAACTAACCCATCATACCAAATGCTAATTAGTATCAAATGCTAATTTGCTAATGTATCATATATAAACTCATATATCATGCTATAAGCCTAGAAAATAATTGAAAACACAGCATCTTCAGATGTATGGACCAGGCTGAATATCCAAAGATATAGCCCGTAAGTTGTAAGCACAGAACACCTTCACTTTCTCGATCTTTTCACGTTTTTCAGTTGGAAACCATTTTTTTTTTTGTATTCATTTACGAAAGTTGAAAAACTAAAATAATTCTGTTAAAATGAATGCAAAGAATATAATTGTGATCAAAACAAGAATGTGAATGCCTTGTAACCAACCTGATAATTACAGACACTGGTTGAAGTATGAGTGTATGCACATTAATAAAATTTAACACATATAACACCAACATTATATATATCTTTTTTTACAAAGGCCTACCCCAAATCTCCCAATAATTTTCTGTCATTTACAATGCTCTGCTAATGAATTCTAACTATTTTATAGATTTCGTATCTCCTCCACCTTCTAAACAGCCACCTATTACTTTTGCATCTGTATCTAGAAGTCAGTGGTTGTCATACCACATTAAACTTTACAACTTGTATAATATCTTTGGCCTTAGTCTGCTTTATCATCCAAAATGGAGACACCCATGAAGAACTAAAATCACTCATACTCTACTCACTTGACAATGTAGAGCCTGTCCTGATCTAGGGTGGTATCAGGCAGCCGAATCCTCGACAGGTGTGCGTGAAGCAGCGATCTTGCCTTCATAGAGTAGGGGAAGCAGAGTGGGCGCTCCTTGTTCTTCTCCCCTAGATTGGGCAACTGCTTGATCAGTTGTGGCAGTTCAATGTTGTCGGTGGGCCTCTCCTGCAGGAAGAGCATGCAAGAAAATATTACTGATTATTCTTATAGTTTGATTATCTTTGCTACTTGTTGGGTAATAGTTTTCAAATGTAACAATTCTAAAAATATATATCTATGCTATGTAGCCATATCTTCCTAGAAAAAAATGCTTATAATCATCTGAATCTTCAATCTGCTTTTCATATGATAATCCAGAATAAACAAACAAAAATACAGCACCAATACCATAAATACACCCAGAAAATCTCACAGACATACATGCACACACGCACACAATCAGATTGACTTACCACAATCTCTGGGTTGTGTCCCTTTTCAAACTCCAAGGAAGCAGCTAGTACCATGAGCGCCCTCCTGAACACCATGTGAGGCGTCTTGTGGAAGTAGTAGTAGTAGAGCTGCGTCGTATCTAACAGCACCTGGAGCAGAAATTATTTCATCCTCTTGTTCTCTCTCTTTCTATCCCTGCCCACCTTGATTGCCTTATTCCCTCAGTTGCTTAACCCACTCACGACGGGGGCATTCTAGCCTTGAATGTCACAATGCCGGGGCTTTCGAACGCTTAGGCCTAAATCAATTAAATGGCTGGCACAATACTGTGCCGCCCAGCCACTGGGCTTTTGAATGAGCGGTACAGTACTGTACCACCTGTCCAGAGAGGGTTAACTGACCCATTAACTAATTTGCTAAGGTATCATTTATAAACTCATATATCATACCATATGCCTAGAAAATAATTGAAAACACAGCATTTTCAGATGCCCAGACCATGCTAAATATCTTTGTAAAATCAAGTTTTATCAATTTACGAAGAAGAAGAAGAATAGGAGGAAGAAGGAGGAGGAGGAAGGAGGAGGAGGAAGAGGAGGAGGAGAAGGAGGAGGAGGAAGAGGAGGAGGAGGAAGAGGAGGAGGAGGAGGAGGAGGAGGAGGAGGAGGAGGAGGAGGAGGAGGAGGAGGAGGAGGAGGAGGAAGAGAAGGAGGAGGAGGAGGAGAAGGAGGAGGAGGAAGAGGAGAAGAAGAAGAAGAAGAAGAAGAAGAAGAAGAAGAAGAAGAAGAAGGAGGAGGAGGAGGAGGAAGAGAAGGAGGAGGAGGAAGAGGAGGAGGAGGAGGAGGAAGAGAAGGAGGAGGAGGAAGAGGAGGAGGAGGAGGAAGAGGAGGAGGAGGAGGAAGAGAAGGAGGAGGAGGAAGAGAAGGAGGAGGAGGAGGAGAAGGAGGAGGAGGAAGAGAAGGAGGAGGAGGAAGATCTCTTCTCTTTTCTCTCTGTCCCTCTCTTTTCTCTCTCACGTTACATGTTACACAATTATGTCTATGCATGTGCATGATCCTAGTTTTGCTCATAGTCACGTGACTTGGAGAAGACGTGTCATTGGCAGGAAAGCAAAATCGTAAGATTCTTTCCGCGTACGTACGCTCTTATGCACATGCACATACAAGCACGGTCGCACGCACGTTGTCTGATTGATTGTATCCTCGTAGTTGTTTTGCTAATTTCTAGAAATATTTATTTACATCTTCTGGTATTCCACTTTCTTTCCCTCCGTTGCGAGGATGGAGGGCGGAGGGCGGAGGGCGGAGGGTGGTGGATGGAGGGCGGAGGGTGGAGGGCGGAGGGCGGAGGGCGGAGGGTGGAGGGCGGAGGGTGGTGGATGGAGGGCGGAGGGTGGTGGATGGAGGGCGGAGGGCGGAGGGTGGAGGGCGGAGGGCGGAGGGCGGAGGGTGGAGGGTGGAGAGTGGTTAGTGGAGGGTGGAGAGTGGTTAGTGGAGGGTGGAGAGTGGAGGGTGGAGGGTGGAGGGTGGAGAGTGGAGAGTGGAGAGTAGAGAGTGGAGAGTGGAGAGTGGAGGGCGGAGAGTGGAGGGTGGAGAGTGGAGGGTGGAGAGTGGAGAGTGATGGGTGGAGAGTGGAGGGTGGAGGGTGGAGGGTGGAGGGTGGAGAGTGGAGAGTGGAGGGTGGAGGGTGGAGAGTGGAGGGTGGAGGGGTGAGGGAGGAAAAGTACAAAATGGAAATGAGACAATAGTGAAATGGAAAAGAAAAAAGGATAAAGTATAAGAGCAGCATTAAGCTAGGCCCAAAATATTAAAACAAAATGAACAACATACCTGGTCATTTGAAAACTTGGAAGATCTATACCACCAAATGGCAACCACTGTCGGCAGAGCAATCATGAACACGAGACCATACAACCCAAGGACCCATAAAGAATTTTCTTTCTCCACAATCCAAGAAGGCAGTGCAATGCCAAAGTGCATGGCACCCGGCCCATCAGGGTGACCATAGCGCTCGTAGTTCCTTCTGGCCTCATCGTCAGTGAGGGCAAGGTACGCTGCAAGGTAAGGAAGAGTATTAGTATGGCACTAAGGCTTGAGCATGGAGGTGGCAACCAGATGAAATGAAGGGAAATATCTCTATCTATATAAGAGTCATACCTCAATAGTTGTGTTTTTGTAGGAAGTTTCAGCCAATTGAATGGAAGTATACTCCTTAACAAACTCATAAACAAACAAATGGACACACACACATACACACAAACATATAAAAAAAACACACACAAACAAATAAACACAAATAAACACAAATAAACACAAATAAACACAAATAAACACAAATAAACACAAATAAACACAAATAAACACAAATAAACACACACACACACACACACACACACACACACACACACACACACACACACACACACACACACACACACACACACACACACACACACACACACACACACACACACACACACACACACAAACTTGAATTCTTTTAATCATAGTATCTGCATCTATATTCATTAACCCATCAATGACGGGGCTGTTTTGGCCCCAAATGGTCGAAATGCTGGGATATTTCAAACACATAAGCCTAATACCTTGGGATTCTTATACGCCCAATCACCCGGCAAGCCAGCCAGGAGGATAGCCACAACGAAATATCTTGTCTCCGGCAGCTGACACTGCCACCACGTGACATGATATCTTGCCACCCGTCATTATCGGGTCAAGAAATTCTAAACATACCTTTACCTGTCATTATGCATGAGATACGTTTACAGAAATCTTCAGATGCAATTTTCTTACTGGAGTTTAATTTTCCAATTATTTCTAGATATAATGGGTTACCAGAGGAAAAAAATCATTCTCTCATTATGCTAGTTTCACATCCCCTTCAACTTAGTAAAAACAAAGTAACTCTAATTCAAACCAGAAAAATGACAGGATAAATTGAAAGTTCCTGGAACTAACATAACTTAATTCAAGAGTCGAGTATAATAGGGAGGGAAGAGAAAGTGCTTAGAGAGTGAATAGTAATGTTTAACCCACTGGAGCCAGTTGACATGATGACACGTTTTGTGGTTTTTGCATCAGACGCCCGGGACGAGATATGAGGGCAAGCCCAGCGCTCGGGTTGAGCGAGCGGGCAGCCCAGGCTCGCGGATTGTGCGTCCTAGAATCTCGAGGCGTTAGGCTTATGTGTTCGAAAATCCTGGTATTGCGACCGTGCAAAGACAGAAAGTCCCCAGCATGATTGGGTTAAGAAATGTCTTCTGATCAGAGAAAAAAAATATGAGGGTTGACTAACAGAAATAGAGTATAACAGAGGCACCAAGCATCTCCTCAGGAAAATATGGGTCACAGGCAGTCTACCCCCAGCCATTTATCCTTTACCTTATTACTGACTGACAATATGATATATGTCTGACACTGCATCAAATTGACGGAAATTAGAGGGATGGAGGAAATGTTTTCTCCACACTCCCAGAAACACAGACTTGCCCAATAACTATTTTCCCTTAAAACCAGCACAAAGCAGGGGCATTGGCTAACTCTGAAAAGCTGTAGCTCTGAAGCCAGCATTATGACTATCATAAAACTTTCCAACTGTGAGCATACTTCAACAATGAGCAGTTTCAGTTGTTACATCAGGTAGGCACCAATCTTTTAAGTCTAACTACCGCCATCATGACACCCATCCACAACAGATTAACAATATACTTGTAAGTGTAGTACACAAATGTATGTTTTGAAATTTCATGACAAAAATTAATACAAGCATTTATCCTGAGGTATGAGAAAGTCATGACTAAGTAAGGACTAAATAGATTCTCTGGCTGTTACAGACTCATTAATTACTGATATACAGCCAGGGACTCAACACCCTTATTCCATTATAGCAAGGATAGACTGTGTAAATATACAGTGAGTAATATAAATAAACTCCTCACCTTTATTGAGTTTCATAAACTTTCTCTCATCTCCAGTTGGCTTATCAGGATGGTAAATAAGCGACTGTTTCCTGTAAGCCTTTTTTATCTCAGCAGTACTAGCAGTCTGCAAAAGAAAAAAAACATAAGTAGTTTACTCTCAATATATACTGTTGCACATATCAAACATGATGAAATATCTTTTTTTCTCTCTTAAAGAAAACAAATGCCAAAAACTGTTAATTCAGGTATAAAATATGGATCTACCAAAATGAAGATTGTTTGCTACATTCCCTCTGGAGAGCAAATTCTGAACAAACACAAAAAACTTACCAATCCAACACCCAAGATATCATACGGATCAAAGTTTGCATTTTCATAATCAAACTGTTGGAGCTTATATACAAGGCAGGCCATCACCACCCAGCCAGCCATGAGTAAAATTCGTCTGTAATGAGAAAGGTAGTAAAGCTTTATGTAAGAAGTTCTGAGAGAGGCAATTGAAGAAGCATATAGGAATAAAAATAAAATTGTAAAAAATATGAAAAAACACATTTGGAACACAAGTTGATAGCATGTAGATACAATGAGGTGCTGTTAACAACAGTGATGTGTCAGCAAATTTGAAGTAACAAGATATTGAGCCTTAACGTTAAGTGGATATAAAATGGCATGAAGCAACAATATCAAGCACGCCATTTGCACACACAGGAATCAAGATGATGAAAATCCAGCTAACCCTGTGGCCTTGCATCCCATTAATTTTTTTGTGTGCATGCATGGGAGTATGTGTGTTTGCGGGCATGTTCTTTCATGTGCATGCATGTGCGTGTGTGTGTGCGTGTACGTGTGTACTATTTACTTCTGACAATCAGTTGACGATGAGTGGTGTGAAAGCACACCATCAACTGATGAGTGGCCCACTGTCATCCCCTAGATTAAATCATTAAGTCTTGCTCAGAATCGAGCTTTTTCTACCCCACGAAATACCTCCAACTACAGGATGATACAGAAAAATATCTATTCATGATTTCTATGAAAAGAAAGAGCAAAATCATCTGATAGCTAAAACCATAAAATCAACGCATATCATGTTCATCATTACCATCCGCAATGCCTCAAAACTCCACTCCTTTTGACAGGTGCAATTAGCTCTAGAGATCTACTTTCCTAATCTGTTACAGTTAGGCCTACAAAAGCAACCTGTTGATAGTCTGTGATTGCCACAGTCTCTAAATCAGGGGAGGGGAGGGGAGGGGAGGGGAGAGAAGGGATCAAGGGAGTATAATAATAAACATAATAATAATGATAATGATGATAAAATCCTACTACTACTACTACTACTAATAATAATAATAATAATAATAATAACAATAATAATAATAACAATAATAATGATAATGAGAAGAACAACAATAACAATAATAATTATAAACATATTAATGATAATAATAATATTAATAACAGTATTAATAATAATGATGATGATGATGATGATGATGATAAAATAAAAATAATAACAAAATGATAACAGTAACAATAATAACAACAACAACAACAATGATAAGAGCAATAAAGACATACTGTGTATTTTTCTGAAGTCCTTTCCATTTCTCTGGCTTCTTTAGTTTGGATAGCTTTCTCTGGAATATCTCGCATTTCTCCTTCTCCTGGTCCTCAGCTGGAAATAGAATATCACAATAACATCGGCACCAAGATCATCATATCAGCTAGAGCGTGAAAGCAAGGGCATATGGACCCACATAGACTAAAATTCCTATCCCCATAACCATCATAATTGTTATCATAATTGCAACCGTAGTACTAACCATACTAACAATATTTGATATGCATAGCACATTGCAGGTTCTCCATAACATAATGCTCATGGCTCACCACTGAATACTGCCAGTGATCTTTATCCAAGTGGTGTACTGGTGGTATTACAAGGAATGCTGGTTACATGTTTGCCTGGTGTGCTTTTTTCAACCATGTTGTTGATGACTGTTCCTTGCAGCTATTGACAATCTCAGATTCGCAGGTGTTGGTACTGATAGACCAGGGCTTTTTTTCTTTTTTTTTTTTTTTTTTTTTTGGAAGATTTTAAGGGCTTGGTCATCTAGGCTTTCTTGCCCTCACCTATTTATCCCATACCTTGAAATATGCAAAAACATTTTTGTTTGTTACTATTACTACTGTTACTAACCTCTCTTTAATGTTAATGATAATAGTAATAACATCAGTAACCTCTCCCTCTAAATACATGTTTTACATAGTTACATATGTAGATACTTATTGCGGTTGCATTTGCATCGATACATTTGTTCTTGACTTGTCAAAAAAAAGCCTCTCAGTATCCAGTAAAATCACTCTGAGAGAGATATCGCACATAAAGATTATGTGTACTTGTTATCTTGACGACGGGAGCAGCATTAGGCAAATAATTGGCCCGTCGTGAATGGGTTAAAATACATAACTTATTCTAAATCATGATTAACCTCAGTTCTGGTTAATAGGAGATCTCACTGTGCTGAGCTCTCTCAAACAAACCAATCTAACCTGGGTGTCATGACATTCGGGGATTTTGGATCACTGTGCTATTCTATTGTGCTATGAGAAAGGAGGGAGTGAAGATGGCAATTGTAGTCATAATTACTGCAATTACAGTAATATTAAGGTACTTAACGTCCAAAATCTAGATGGCACCACTTTCTCCTAGCACCAGCAGGAGAGAGAGCCTTGAATGGAACCAAGTACTATCTTTATAGAGCGATGGCACACAGCAAATTGACGCCTTCTTGCTCTAAAGTACCACCGATGAAGGATGTGCAGGGTAGAACGAAAAGAGGAGAGTGACTCAATCCATACCCACTGTCTAAAATGTGCTCCTGTGCCAATATGGCTGCCTTTCACTGTGGCACTCACAGTCACAAGCACAGGTTTCCTTCCTCTTCCCTACCTCTTCATGTCATCTTCATTGTAGGTGGTTTATTATTCTTTCATGACAGCACAAAAATACAAAAAAATAAAGTTGCTTTTTGTCCTCCCATAAAAGAAAATAATGAGCTACTATGGATCATATACTACAATTTTAGTCAATTGCAGCATTGATAGAGCCTGTTATATGGCACATATAAGTCTCTAAACTCAATAGAACAAACAAAAATAAAATACAAAAACAGCTGTAGTTTTACAATGAGTGACTGAAAGAGAGTGAGAAGATTCAAATTATGTTGCTTCAAGCTGCCTCACTCTATAATAAAACCTATTATGGAGAGTGGGCAAGCGAATCTAACCCCGTCCGCAATGGGTTAATCTTATAACATAACATGATAATTATAGTATAAATAAAATGATAAAGACAAATTACTAAAAACATAATATCAATTATAATAATTCACACTAAAAACTACTAAAATATTAATGATAACAAAAAATAGAAAACTAATAATAACAATAAAAATATTAACAAAAATAAAATAATAATCATGATCATCATTATCTTTACAACAATAACAATCATAATGATAATGACAATGATAATGAAATGATAATTAAAAATAGTAAAAGAAAAAGGAAATGAAAAATATCAAAAATATTGATGATGATAACAATGATGATAACAATATCGATGATGATAACGACAACGATGAGGATAACGATAACGATAACTATAACGATAACGATAACGATAACGACAACAATAACAATAACAATAACAACAATAATAATAATAATAATAATAATAATTACAATAGCAACAACAGTAACCATAATATCATCCCTAGATAAATATCAATATGAATACCAATAACAATATTACTAATTGTATCAATATTACTAAAAACAATAACAATTACAATATCTATAACATTTATGATGATTATCATCATCATCATCAATAATAACAATAAAAACAGTAATAGTGATCAGATCATAACCATAATCATCACAGCAATGACAGCAATCATAATATCAATGATAACAATAACAATATCAATACCAATAACAACCATAATCATAATCATAATCATAATAAGCATATGCATAAGCATAAGTATAATCATAATCTTAATCATGATCATAATTGTAATAATAATAATAAGACGAATACTAAAACTCAAACTAAAGCTAAAATTAATACTTAAAGTGACAATGACCATGACAATAATAATAACAATAATAATAATAATAATAATAATAATAATAATAATAATAATAATAATAATAACAATAACAATAATAACAATAATAACAATAATAACAATAATAATAATAATAATAATAATAATAATAATAACAATAACAATAACAATTACAACAATAATAATAATAATAATAATAATAATAATAGCAATAATAATAATAATGATAATGATAATGATAATGATAATGATAATGATAATGATAATGATAATGATAATGATAATGATAATGATAATAATAATAATAATAATAATGATAATGAAAAAACAACATCAATCACCTTCATCAACATCATAAAGAAGAAAAATAACCAACAACAATAATAGTAAATTATGATAGTCTGATAAAGACAACTTATCTTTACTTCTCTTTGTTTCAATCTGTGCTTATCTATACAAGATAATTAATAGAAACTTATCAACAATCTATTTAAGACTTAATCAAACTTCGAGTGGAAGACTACTATATTTAAAATAATGAATCATTTTCCTTAAAATTTTACTTTGAACATAGTAATATATATGGAAATAATAAAATACCAGTTTCACTGTCATACGAAAGTAATGAAAGATAAAACAAAACAAAGAAAATAACAAAATTGTGTATAATAATAGCAAGAGGACCCAGAGAAATCTGGGGTAAAAATCAGAGAAGTAACATTATATATGCCAATAATATTAACTAATAAAAGGTAATTAATAAATGTTACTTTTGAAAGATTACCACAAGTCAAAGGCACATATGGCCTGTATCAAGCATTTGTGGCATCCATACCGTCTGTATCATAAACACAAGGCAAAACACTGCTCAGATGGATCGTATCTGTTGACTTCTGCAAGTCTCCAGACTTACTGGAAGGGAGAAATTGGCAAGTGAGCATCCTGCTTATCTCCCAAAAGATCTTGCCAGGATATCTCAAGTTTCCCAAGGATCTTTGAAGGATCTGAAAATCTTTCATCTCGACTTACTCTATGGCTGCCTGAGTTTACCAATCGAGCTGATTGGACCAACATGGTTGCACCAACTTTTTACAACTTTCCTGAACTTTGCCCGCTAGCATAGATTAGGTTAACCCAATGGTACTAGTAAATAATCGGAGAGCACTTTGCAGCTGCTCCAGGATTAATATCAAGGTCAAGATAATAATTAGCAGGGACAATGTCCATATTTCTCCCTCGTCACTGAAAGACAATATTAAGCTTTCAGTATATTTACCATCTATATGACAAAGCAATCATTGGGATTATCATGATCAGGAACTACATTACCAACAAATATCTAATTATATAACAAATGCCCACAGTAGCTCCTGTACTCTATCCTACCACTGCAGATTTTTTTGTAACATTAATATGATTACTCCTGTAAGGGTTTTCAAAACAAGACTTTTCATTCAAATTCACAATGGCTGTATTCTGCCCAAAACTAACTGAAACCTGCCATGATCTGTGATGGGAGGCCTCTAATCTTCAGTTGTCAAGCAATCCCTTAAGCATCCGTGCTTCATACTCCACCAAAGGCAACAAATCTTTGCCAACTCCATTGTGACAAGAGAAAGCTTTGACTGATTTGTTATTAGATGGTAAAAGGGCAGGAGGTCTAAAAGCTCTATCTTACCAAAATATGCACAGAGGATCCATTGATTCTTGAGAATCATCAGACATATCAACAACTAGGTCATTAGTGGCTATACACATTAGATATTTATTGGCTTTTTCCAGAGCATAGTTCATCAAAAGGACAGTGGCGGACCTATGGGTAAACGTTTACTATGATTACTTCTAGTTCTTTCTATATACAACAGGTAAGACAACTAGCTTTCTTTTTTATTGCTGATTATAGTAATCACTCAATATGTTCATTAGACAGAAACACAGCCTTACCTAGAACAGAAAACAATGCGAAATTCAATATAAATTTCTGGAGATTAAGCCTGCTCTTGCTATTGCTGTTTCATCTTATTTCCATACAGACTGACCTCATATGCCAATCATCACAAACTCTGACCCAATACTATCATAGTTTACTGTATTCTTATGCCCATACATCATTACAGAGAAAATGAAGATACCGGCAACTAATGTCAAAAGGTCACATATTAACCGTATCCATAAATTCCCCGGACTACTGAAAACTATAGTAATCTATACTTCAGTTTCCACAAGGAGGAAAAAAAATTGCAAAAATTAATGGCAATCGCAATATCTACGCGTGTACTGTATTTCCCTAACTTCTTTATCACAATTCCCTCAAACACACAGTGAACCTGGTGTAAGACAGCTAGGCCTATGTATGAAACAGGTGGATGAGGTGGAGAGCGCAAAACAGGTAGAGTTGGTGGAAGACTCAACACCAGTGTGTACGTGGTGGAAAATAAATAAATAAACAGATAGATAGATAGATAGATAGATAGATAGACAGATAGATAGATAGATAGATAGATAGATAGACAGATAGACAGATAGAGAGACAGACAGATATAGATATATATATAATATATATAGATATAAATATAGATATATATAAAGATATATATAGATATAGATACAGATATAAATACATAAATATAGATATTTAGATGATATATATAGATACATATATATACATAATTATATATATGTATGTATATATATATATATATATATATATATATATATATATATATATGGAAGAGGGTGTTAAAAAGAAGTGAAAGAAGACCAAGACATAAAAAGGGGTGAAAGAGGAAGACAGAATCAAGGAGGTGAAGGAGGAAGGAGGAGGCAGAGGTTGGCTTGAAAGAAAGAAAGGAGAAAGGGGTAAGAGAGATGGAGGAAGAGGAGGAGAGAGTAAAGGACGTGGAGGAGAAGCGAGGCCTAAAGGAAGTGAAGGAGGAGGAAGGTGCAGAACAGGTGGAAGAGGCCGGATCTGTCACAACATCTGTTCCACTTCACAAGTCCCGTTACTCTGGCCTTTTCCGCGTTATTTCCGTCTTCGTCCTCTTCCTCCTATCTTCATCACTCATTCTCCTTTTTGTGTTCTTCCTCTTCTCCTCATACCCATGGAGTTAGGAAACAGTCCACTGCACTAAACACAACGAGAATGTTGAGATGAAGGGAATTAACCTCACTAAAACAACACGTCTGATTTTTCTTCACCCAGACCTACAAACTCAACGACACACGTTTTCCTTTCGTTTCTCGGCATTTCATCCATTCTATTTTACCTTCAGATTCTCCGGCCGGCCAGAAGTAGAACGTGCAAGGGACAAGAATCAGTCCCAAGAAGCAGGTGAGGAAATAGAAAAAAGTCGAGCCGGACTCATCGTACTCGAACTTCTGACCTGCCATCGCTGTGTCCAGGTCGCTACTAAGTCCACTGGCGAGGCTGAGACCAGAATCAAGCGAGCGTCTCTGTTTCAGGCTGTTTCTTGTTCATATATTTTTTTTTACGTTCTTGGTATTTCTTGTTTGTTGTGATGTTTCATTTTTCATGTGGGTCTTATTGATACCGTGACCTTTGGATTTGCATATTGTTGCTGTATTCTTCTGTCAAGCGAGAGCCTCGTTTGGTCTGTTTATTTTTTTCCTATTTTCATTTTCATCGTTTTCTTTACTGATGTATTTTCACTTGGGTCTTGCTTCTAATATGGCATTCCCCTTTTTGCAGTAAGGTGTTGAATTTAGGGAATTTAACGAGAATATCATTATCACTACCTTCCCTATGCTATTTTTATTTGTTTCTTCATATGGTTGTTTTTCATTATCACTTATAAAACTTGGCTTTGTAATAAAATCAACTAGCATTTTCTTTAAAATTATTTTCTTCTATGTTGTTTGAAGACTTGGAAGATCTTTTGTAAGTTTGATATCCGTTGTGTACGATAATGAACCTCAACGAACAGTACTCTATGATGCGATATTTTTTTTTTTTTTTTTTTTGGGGGGGGGTATGGGACCCGAATTCAATATCAAGATATGTTTAGGGATAAGTACGATACAATAAAACACAATTGTGATATTTGGATAAATATTTCTTTAGAGAAGGATACTCCACATTTAAGAAATGTCATGATATTATGAACCTGAAGTCGGACTTCCCTTTCGAATATTAACTGGTTGTAAATGTATGATGGTAAACAATTTTTTATAGAACTATTAGAAAATTATGAAAATGTACAACGTTTCCTTATGTACTTTTCTCTAACAGTATAGACTGGGTATCGTACATCAAAAGTAGAAATAAACCCAATTATCGTTTTCCATCATATCATATTTTTCGACTCGACAGAATCTTCAACAAATACTTTTCATCATATGGAGTGACTAATTTTCCCCGCAAATAAAGGTGAAGATTGAAAATATAAAAAAGGGAAGCTTTGGAAAATTAGATAAAGAATAATCACGTGCGTACAACAAAATACAAAACCGTACGATCCAGAAACTTCCATGAAACGTCATCATATGTAACCTATAAACGTCACTTCAAACAATTGTCTTTCTAAATCTTCCCAAATGGTTGAGAAAGCACCTAAACTGGACCTGATACTTGATGGTATCAGGAGATATGAGGAGTCCATAATGCAGCTGAAGAGAAGGGCTGGGAAAGGTAATAAGTAAAAATGGATTTGGGAAATAATTTTTAATCACAAGACCGAGGGGGAGTTGCCACGTGGAATCATTTTCTCTGATTTTTGTCGCCAATAAAGACTAGGTTGCGACCTTATGTTTCTAATGTAGGAATTAAACCATAATACAAAGCCTGTATGTAATCAAATGTAGATATTGATATTTTCTAGTAAAAACAAATAGAGAAGCATGTTAATTAAACAGTAATCACAAAGTATTTTGAAGTACATCACAGGATGCGCAAAATTCTACTGCATTTTAATCAAAACTTTCACCCGAAAGCCTTACCGTAGGAAGATAATTTTTTCAAGTTATATTTTGTTTGCTTCTGGTAAAATTTGCGACGACCAGGTTGAAATAGACAGGTGAGGGAAAGTAATACACCTGTAAGATAGTCATCAAATAGATAAGTTTGTTTGTCTCTCCACTGTTCACTACGTTTTTTTTATTATTATTTTATTACACAAATGGCTCCACGAGGGCTTAATCACTTAAGAACCAATTTCTTGGCCTAGTTACCTAACCTCAACTGATGACTCATTCCTTGAAATTTCGTGAAAAAATAATTTTTATTACTATTAAAATTGCTGATAACTTTATGTTACGGGAAACACTGAAAATGACAATAATGCCAGTAGCCATAATAAAAGTAATAGAAATATACTCTAATAAAATTTTAGGAATGGTACACAGGTAAGATCATTGAAAAAAATGTGTATGTGAATGTAACTGCAGACTAAGTAATTGAAACGCGTTGAATTACACGTCTTGCACTGTGATGTTATTCAGACTTATTCATCCATTTTTCTTCATGTCATAATGACCTCTGTTCAGGTGAGGTCATGTAGGCCTACTAATGAGTTTCTTTTTGATGACAGCGCTCGTGGCATCATTTTAGTGTAAGAAATAATAAATCAAATCCATTGTTTATAATGCATGATACGTGTATGTTACATATATATGTGTGTGTGTGTGTGTGTGTGTAATTGATTGAATAACTGATGACAGGGAACACAAAAAATATATTCAGACTAACAACTGTGGAAATTCACCGTCATGCTAAACATTAAAATCCCACACACACAGATAAACCCGTAGTCCACACTTTTACTCACACGCACATCACCAAATATACATGTACGGTATAAACACAAAGACACGTCCACACAAATATACAGGCACATACGCGAGTGCGCGCGCACACACACACACACACACACACACACACACACATACACACACACACACACACACACACACACACGCACACACACACATTCACGAATTTTCCTGGGCGCACAATCAATTTTCTAAGGTCGATATTGTATGATCGAATGGTCTGGAATATCCACTTACCGTTGTCAGGGAAGTCTACTTGCGTCTACCTGAGAGAGAGAGAGAGAGGGAGGGAGGGGGGCGAAAAATATACTACAAAAACAGAGGATAATAGTGATTCGCCGTGATGTTGGTGTGTAGAGATTATTGCAACAGGTAAAACAATGGAATGAAAACCAACTGCGTGTTTCATCAGTCACTGCTAGGTAGAGCAAGAGTGTACTGACATCCTTAGCAATCAATTGACACTAATTTTGATACGGCTCTGCAAAACTGTAAAAAAAAAATATTTTAGATTTTATTGTATATTACATATTTCCGTATATTCCTAACACACAAACAAACAAACGTGTGTGTGTATGTGTGTTGAGAAGCTTAAATGTGTGTGTATTAATGTACATAGACATGTATTCTTTGAGATACGAAAATTGTTTCGGGTTCCTCCCAGGTGTAATGCTTGGCAATTACTGACCCACAGACTGCACTACTTTTTCCTTCGTCCGAGTGCTGTACTTCCCCAGTTGATGTAAGCCAAGGTCATCAGGAATTCAAACCCCGTGTCTTCTCTTGCCTATTGCCTACAAATACGCACATACGCACGTATATGCACGCTGGCATACACATACATACACGCCAGCTCGCACCTCTCAGAAATACAAGCACCTGTACACGAAACGCAAACCCAGACCTAAAACACATTCCTATACCCAAAAAATCTATCTGAAAGGGCATCCTTATCCATCCATAAACCCGCTATTCCCTCCAGCCCAAGAAGAGGCAAAACGGACGCACACAGAAATTAACAACCTGAAGGGGAACTCGGACCAGCTGGAGGGGGAGATAGCTACGAGGCAGCCGCAGGTGGATGAGTTCGGAAGCCAGCTGGATGAATTAAGACGGGCTAATGAGGGACTGCAGAAAGGAAGCCGCTCCCTCTGGAATCGGCTGTGGCAGGAACAGGAGATTCACGTGAGTTTTGCACATGCGAAAGATGGTTTTTAGGCATGTTCATTAGGGATTATGCGTCTTTGTCGAATATACTGTACGGTCGAATCACATTTCCTTGACCATTTTCATAATAGGGGCATAAAGGCGGACTTGAAATTGATCAGTCGTGCATGACACTGCATCATGCAAAATTAAGGGTAAGCACGTTTGTTTATATTAGTTGCTCCCTCTCTCTCTCTCTCTCTCTCTTCTTATACTCTCTCTCTCTCTCTTTTTATACTCTCTCTCTTTCTCTTCTTATACTCTCTCTCTTTCTCTCTCTTCTTATACTCTCTCTCTCTCTCTTCTTATACTCTCTCTCTTCTTATACTTTCTCTCTCTCTCTTCTTATACTCTCTCTCTCTCTCTCTCTCTCTTTCTTCTCTCCTTTTCTCTTGATTTTTCAATCGATCAATATCTATCTGTCTATCTTTATAATTATATATATATATATATATATATATATATATATATATATACATACATATATATATATATATATATATATATATATATATATATATATATATATATTCATACACAATTTTCAGATTATTGTAGACATCTATCGTGTTTCGTAATCAAACACACACTGTAATAGGATTATCTCGAAGGTCAAGGGGATGCTGATGAAGGGCTGGCTGAACGGGCCCAAGCAGACGATGCCAAGACTGCCACGGATCAGTAAGAAGAAACCGATTTGCACAAACGCGGGGAGCGGCACCTTATAAGTAGGATCGGCTACTTGCGAGGAAATCTTACAATCTTACAGTCCTCTCGCCCTCAGAGTTGGTGTTTTGGGTGTTGAAATGACCGGCTTGGTTAGGTCACGCAAGGTCTACTTAACTCATTTATAAGGTTTTGTTTCATGATAGGCAGGGCGTTGTAAAGGTAACTTCACTGACCTATGGTATTCGTTATACGTGGATCGTAATATGAGGAGGTTGCATTGTTTATAAAATGCAACGAACTGTAGGATCATAACATGGCATATCACAATTGTTCGTTTGCTGGCGGGACATTGTCATGATCATATTTTGTTATACGTAGGTTCCTGTCTGCAAAGTTTCATTCCTTGAGTCTGACGAGTGAGATTAAAATTGTACATATACAATACATGATAAGACAATTATTATATATTATGCGTTAAACACAAACACTCACACGCACGCACGCACGCACGCTCACTCAATCTCTCACTCAAACGCTCACTCACTCACACGGGAGTTTACGGGGAATTTCCCCGCGCCTCCACTCCGTCCCTGAGATTCCCAAAAGCCATTGGACAAGGGCCCCTTTTGCCTTGTTTTTCATCCCTGTTCGCAGGGTTTTTTCTTTCTTTCATAGAGCTTTTCATTTTTGAAGTCTTATTATCTTATTTTCTTTGTCGTATAGGAAAAAATCAATTGTTATTAATTTTATATATATGTATATATATATATATATATATTGTTTATCTATTTATTTGTTTATTTGTTTATTTATGTATATTCATATATCTTTTTACTTACACATTTTCGTTATCGTCACCTTTACAATATATTCACCATTATTCATCAGCATTATTATTATACTCTTCTTGTCATATTTTGTTTGTTTGTTTTAAACCTAATAGCTAGGTATTGCAGCTGCAACTATAGACACAGAAATTATAACAGCAACGACCGTATTATTATACCGACAAATAGCAACATTAAAGAATGGAAATTACTATGATTCTTTCCATGAAATAGCATAAAGATAAATATAGAAACATAAAAAGTTTTTAAAAAAAGTAAAAAGTTAAAAAAAAAAAAAGTCAAAGAAAACATGTCTTAGCATTCATTCAAAGTTTGATGACCTTGATGACCCAGCCCTTGCCTCCTTCAGGATATGCTGGAGGAGAAAATTGAAAGACGGACGGATTGTCTGGTGGAGGCGACGTCGCGCTTCATGTCCAAGGTCGGCCTCGACAACCCCGAAATCCCGCGTCGCTACTTGGCCCAGCAGGAGGAGCTCCAGTACTTGAACCTCGAGGCCACCAGGCTCTTGTGCGGTACTGTCTTGGATTTCTCTCTGGTTTCTTGTTTCTCGATTATCGGCATTCCTGCTTTGTTTGATTAATTGGTCTTTCTATTTTTTTATTTTTTTTATTTTTAATCGTCTTGATCAATTTACTTTTTT
>BOPN01001660.1:37500-40000 GCA_017312705.2 Penaeus japonicus
GTTTTATTTTCATTTTTATGATTATTTATATTACTAATATCATTCTTATGATTATGGTGATAAAGGTAATAGCATCAGTAATGATTGTTTTCTTTCTTTCTTTCTTTGCAAAAAATCAAGGAATGGGGTAAACAGATGAGGTCAGGTAGGTCAACACTTTTTTTTTTTTTTTTTTATGGCTAATCTTTGTGGAGTGATTGAGGCTTTAAAAAAGTACACTGGACTGTCAATGTATACATGTATTCCTGTCATCAAATGGTTAAGAATATTTTATAAATATAGAAGATTTTATTATAATTATTATTTATTTGATATTGTACATTTGTTTAATTCTCCTTTTTTTGAGCAGAATGAAATGGGAACTAAGCAGCTTACGTGAAGAAGGAGAATATCTCAAATCCGCTTTGGTCTCCATGAAACAGGAATACCAGGCTCTGACACAACAGCTAAGGTTCGGAGACAAGTATTCTCTCTCTTCTTCTCTCTTTTTCTCTCTCTCTCTCTCTTTCTCTCTCTTTCTCTCTTTCTCTCTCTTTCTCTCTCTTTCTCTCTCTCTCTCTCTCTCTCTCTCTCTCTCTCTCTCTCTCTCTCTCTCTCTCTCTCTCTCTCTCTCTCTCTCTCTCTCTCTCTTCTTTCTTTCTTTCTTTCTTTCTTTCTTTTTCTCTCCCTTTCTGACTTTCTTTATTTTTTTCTTTGTAATTTTTTATATATTTTTTCCTATTCATTTTCCTGTTACCATTTCCTCTCTCTCTATCTCACTCTTTCCTTCACCCCTGCTATCTCTCCCTTCCTTCCTCCTGCCTTCTCTTTGCTCCTCTCTCTCCCTCCCTCCCTCCCTCTCTCTTTCCCTCCCTCCCCCTCTCCCTCTCCCTCTCCCCCTCTTTCTCTCTCTCTCTCTCCCCCTCTTTCTCTCTCTCTCTCTCCCTCTCCCTCTCCCTCTCTCTCTCTCTCTCTCTCTCTCTCTCTCTCTCTCTCTCTCTCTCTCTCTCTCTCTCTCTCTCTTTCTCTCCACCCTCTCTCCCTCTCTCCTTCTCCCCTCCTCCCTCCCTCTTACCCTCTCCTCCCTCCCTCTTACCCTCTCCTCCCTCCCTCCTACCCTCTCCTCACTCCCCCTCTCTCTCTCTTTCTCTCTCTCTCTCTCTCTCTCTCTCTCTCTCTCTCTCTCTCTCTCTATTTATCTTTCTTATTTTCTAGTTTTGGGTTAGCGATTATTGTTGACATTCATAAAATTTCCTTATTTAATTGCAAGTGTTCTACTGCCATTATTATTATTTTTATTGTTTTTGTTGTTGTGGATTTTTCTTCATGATACTCTTGATCATTATTATTATTACTTATGCTGCTATTTTTTAGTAAATTTTGTTTATATCTTATGTTGTCTAGATTTTGGAGGACCTATGTGTGCTCTTAGACTTTAAAATTACAAACTTACAATTACACAGTAATTACAAGCTATAACTACTGATGGTTCATCTTGCAGTGATTATTAAAGAAAAGACTAGTGCCAATAAATATAAAGTATTTCTAGATACGAGCCTTGAAAACTTTCCAGCAATATTCACAGTTTTGCCATTATTGCTTGAGTCTAGTACCACCAGTATTTTCTGGAGCTGTTTTCCTCCCTACTAGTCTCCTTCCGTCCTTCTCTCTCTTTCATCTGTTACATATCTTATGTACAACTTGCATAATGATTTCACTTTATCAAACAGAGATGCAAGACCATACCAACCTGGAAATGTTCTGAGCTCTCATAGGGGGAGCTTTTATCATCAGAATAGACAGGACTCCAATAGGAGAGGAGGCAGAACGGGAGGAGGCAGGATGCACGGGGGAGACAACACACAAGATCACAGTTCGGGTGCTCCAAGCAGCGGCTGGAAAGGAACCCTAGCTGACAAACAGGGAGAGTTCTTTTTCGCTAATCGGGACAGCAGGAACAGAGACAATAGAGGATATGGCAACCACAGTGGAAGAGGAAAGTGGCATACAAATTGGGCATCAAATGACAGGGAACCCAGACCATCTACTTCTGGAGTTAAACCCTCCACTCCTCGTACTTTTACCAGGAATCCACCTCCACCTACTCCACAGTCTCAGGTATGCTGATGAGTGAATGTGAGTGAAGGTTGATGCTGATTTGGAGTTAGTTATGAATTTAAAAGGATGTTTGTGTGATGTCAGTTATTCCACATTAATGGTAAGTAAATTTTTTGGAATAACTTCCCCATTTTATTTTTTTCTTTCTTTTTATCAGTGACCCTTCCTTATTTTGTTTTTGTTTTTCTCCCTTCTTTCATGAAAAAAATACAAGTAATAAAAAATATAAGACGAAAAAAAAAATCTTTTAATTCCAAATTATTATTTTACCTTTGATATAATCCCTTATACAAAAATTTGAACATATCTAAAAATAATATAGATACTGTGATTATAAAAGAAAAGTGATGTATACTTATAGACAGTTTAACACAGAGCAATTGTCTATCAAATATGTATGCCA
>BOPN01001660.1:76954-79454 GCA_017312705.2 Penaeus japonicus
GGTCTCTGACAATATTAACCTTGAAATCCTTTTCAACAAACTAAGCAATCACGAAATTGATACCTATTGGTTTAGAAATCACTTATCCGCCAGAAATCAGTCTGTCAAAATACGTGAAAATCTATCATCAAAACAACAAATCCCACTTGGTTCCATTTTAGGCTCAATATTATTCACTGTGTTCATTAATCTGTCGATTGTTGCATTCAGTACGGCCACGACTCTCAATTTCTTCAGGCTGCCTCTGTAAACGATTTAAATGAATTAAAAGGAAAGGCTAAATAGTGTCTCATAGAAGCAAAGAGCTACTTTGATAGAAATGGTCTGAAACTGGATCCATAGAAAACAATTAATTTTATAGGCATCTGCCAGAACAGAGTCAAAATCCCTACAGATACACCTATAGAATTTTGAGGCTGCTTAATTAAACCAAGTACCAAAGTCAAAAATCTAGAGTACACATAGACAGATACATGACATATATGGAAATTCGTAAAACGATGAATACACTTGGTGAAATTCAGTCTGTTCGTCGAGCATTCATAATTTTTGTCAGGTTGAGTAAATAGAGAGGCTGACATTAAACTGGAAACTGTTTTCCCATAGAATCCAAGAGTTCTCGCCAGCCTTCAAATGGATAAAATAGGGCGAGTTATATGTTGAAAAGATTCTAAACACTGATTTCATACGATTTCATCCAAGTGTATGTGTTTGTGTTGATGGGAGACCAAACAACGATTTCAAATTATTTCATCCAAGTGTATGTGTTTGCGCATGTGCGTATGCATGTGTGCTTGCGAGCATATACACGTTCTTACATATACACGAGGGTGCGTTTCTCAGGTAAGAACTTCATGTTCGAAATACGCCCTGGCCCTTTCTCTACTGGTGGGTACCCCAGTTGCCACAACTCCTACCGGCGCGGCGCCCGCAAGAGAGCCTCCCACGAACGGGATCACAGCTCAGCCAGGCACAATCAAAGGAGTGAGCGGAACCATTTGGCCGAGCACAAACTCATTCGTTTTCGTGCCATCAGTTACTAAAGTAAGGTGCCATTTGCATGCTCTTTGTTATAACATTATACTTGAATCCATAACGACAAAGACAGGAGAGTGTCAAAAAAGTAAGAAATAATAAAGGGATCCTATTTTCCGGACTGTAAGGAGCTGTCATTCATCAAATTATAATTGTTCAAATTCAAATCCTTCATATTCGTCGTATTTTGCCACTTATTTTCATACATCATATTGCATACACACTCGATTGTTTAATTAACCCCTATTTAGTACCACCCTTCCCTTTACCTCCGCATGTTTCTACTACCTATTGTTTCGTGTTTTCTTAAGGTTATAAATAAATAATAGATAACGTTTTTTTTTTTTTTTTTTTTTGTGTGTGTGTGTGTGTCTTTTAACTTGTTTGTAAGAATATTCTACACATTAGGAATTTTGACGGATAATTATTTATTTGTTCATGATTGCTCTCTCTTTCTCTCCTGCCTCTCCCTCTCTCACTTCTTGTCTTCCACTGCTCCTCCCTCTCTCTCTCTCTCTCTCTCTCTCTCTCTCTCTCTCTCTCTCTCTCTCTCTCTCTCTCTCTCTCTCTCTCTCTCTCTCTCTCTCTCTCTCTCTCTCTTTTCTAATGTGAGCTAATATCAATAATAATGGTATGATGACAGCTACAATATTTTTTTTTTATTATGAGAAAATGCCTTTGTTTACTGGCTGTGTGGCTCAAGAGTTTCACAGCTCTTTATTATGTTAATTAATCTAATAAAAAGATACATGATTCCATGAATTCCTAATTCATCCCCCTGTGCCTGGCGGAACTAGTTCCCACCCTCCCTGAAGGGAACTCCAATGGCCGCCTTTGTGATATATATTGAGTATGTGTTCATGTTTTATAGGAAGAACGGAACGTGTGCATGGGAATATCGAGCTAATTCTTTCCTCTGTGCAGAAAGGGTTACCAGTGTCTCGTTGCTTTGCAATTGACAAATGCATCTTCGGGTAATTATGAGAGAGAGATATAATGCGGGAGGCATAATTTCACATTTCTGGGAATTGGCATTAAGCATGAAGGATAATGATTCCATTATTTTTGTACAATTCTTTGAATGTAGCACAATTATAAGAAATGATATTTGTATTTTGTGTATTAAGTATAATTAGTATAGTATAATGTATAATTTGAATGTAGCACAATTTAAGAAATGATATTTGTATTTTCATATTTAATGTATTTAGTATAATCAAGTTTCCAAAATGCGATGGTGAGAAATGAGGAACTGGACTCACTTAAGGGAAGACAGAAAGAGGTCTGGACACTTTTTTGTTCACATTATAGGTTGCTTCTGAAAAATGAAGTGGTCACATATGATCACTATATGATCTGTCAATGACTTTAGCTGTTTATCAGCCAATCAGTCGTGTGTGATCCTTTAAGCTATAAGGCAGTAACTGTCATTCCATATATTTGATACATATATCATTCCATTGAA
>BOPN01001660.1:109454-111954 GCA_017312705.2 Penaeus japonicus
CCACATTCAACTTTCGGACTTACATGTAATGTCCGCTTCCCGTAAATGCGTTTTAGCTTTTAAAATAGACTTTTTTTTTGGGGGGGGGGGGGCTGAAGGAGGCATATACGTGTCTGTATGTCACATACTTTCGGACTATTTTGTGAAAATTCTCATCTTTATGTTTTACATTGAAAACCCTTTTAAAGTATCTACAACAAAACACATTTCTTTGTTGTTGTTTTTTCAACTGATTCATCTCTTTATAACTGACAATCCATTAAGAATCACGTCTCATCTCAGTGCAAGCGAAGTGCACCTCAAACAGGATTTTTCCCACTGAACTGAGCTCACTTCGACATAATATTCATTAAGCCTTGCACTTCCGTGGCAGCTTAATGAATTCCAAACCTTTTAGGCAAGATTAGTTTTCTTATTCCATGTAAATTGATCCCCGGTGTTACTGTCTTATCATTAGGGGTTTCAACAGCACTACAACTAGCAATAGTAGTAGTGATAACCTCTCTTGTTATCTTTGATTTTATTTTGGATTTTATTTTTTCTCAGAAAAGCCATTTCCCTCTTGCAAAGGCCACGGCATCTGCATTGATTACATCGCACAAATAAAGGCATCTTTTCTTAGTTTCCACCAATTTTCTGGCCTTCACTTGTCTGGTTTACACTAAGTCTTTTTTTGCTTGGAGGGATTATCGCTTATAAAAATTTGTAAATCCATAATTATCTCAAAATAATTGGCCCATTAGTTAAGGTTCTCTCCTTCCGCCTCGCAAGGTAAACACTTAATTTTGTTTTCCAGACGCTTTGAGTCCCGCCACTTTTACACCCACGTTCCTGACTCATTTCTGCTGGAACACCTACGTTGACTGAACGCGCTGTTGTTACTGCCATTGTTATTATTATTATTATTATTGTTATCATTATTATTAGTAGTAGTAGTAGTAGTACTAGTAGTAGTAGTAGTAGCATTATCATTAGTATTATCATATCATTATCATTATCATCATTATCATCATAATCTTTATTATCATTATTATCATCACTGTCATTATGAATGTCATCATTCTTAATATCATTACTATTTTTATTATAGTAATTATCATTATCATTATTATCATATTAATTATCAGCATTATTATTATAATCGTTATCATTATCATGATAGTCATTTTTACTTCTATTGTTAATTCGCATTATCATTATCATTTTAAAAAATTATCTTTACTATTATCAATATTTTTATTGCTATTATTATAATCATTATCACTATCACCATCATTTTTACTATTACTATCATTAATACTTTTATCATTATTTTTTTTATCATCATCTTTGGCACTATCACTATCATAATTGTTTCTATAATTATGATTATGACTATAGCAATAATCATCATGATAATAAACATCATTAATGCTAATATAGTAATAATGATAAGAATAATAATCATATATCATTATCATTTTCATTGTCATTACTATCACTTTTATCTTTATTAAAACTACTATTCAATCATTGTCATTACCACTATAATAATGATAATCCTCATTATCATTATCATTATTGTTATCTTCATCCTCATTATCATCATTGTCATTCCCATTACCATCATTTCTATCATCATCACGATTGTAATGATACAGATTGCAAATCCTGATGAATAACACCTTGAAATCTCCTCCTTGATCGCCTGCAGAATCCGGCCGCGTCCCAGGAAGGAGGCGGCGAAGGAGGGAGGTCCTGGGCGCAAAGGCGGGCATCGCGCGACCGTCCTTCACGCCTCGGCGCTGACTCGCAGGACGCCGGCGGATTCAAGCAAGGAGGCCGCCGTGAAAGGAGGGGCGGCGCGACGAGGCGAAAGCACAATGCAGGTCCCGGAGACACCCGCCCCCTCCCCTCCCCCCTTCCCCTCGTGGGACTGCACGGCTTTCCAGAGTCAAGCGAGGCGATCCAGACATATTGCAGTCTCACTTAGAACAAAAGAAAGTTGCAGTGTTTGGCATAACGAAGAATTTTCGTTCGTTTGAAACCGGCATTGGGAAAGATGATGTTTCAAAAATGATGAAACTTTTTGGCCCAGAGTGAGTGTTACGGCGCCAGGCGTGGCGGCGGCAGATCTTGATAGAGGATCGTAATCAACGGGGTCAACTGACCACTACTGAGCGCCGTAGTGATGACAGCGACAGCGGGAGTAGCGGAGAATTACTTCCAATTTAGCAGCTGTTGAATCTACAGTTCTCATATTATTATTATTATTATCATCATCATTATTTTACTGTACTGGTTTTAGATCTAGAAATCATAATTCATTGTCTGAAAGAGCTATTTTT
Organism: Penaeus japonicus; assembly: GCA_017312705.2. Lineage (NCBI taxonomy): Eukaryota > Metazoa > Arthropoda > Malacostraca > Decapoda > Penaeidae > Penaeus > Penaeus japonicus. The sequence goes on from BOPN01001660.1 coordinate 111,782, forward strand.
GAAATGCGGCATTGTGTTCATTCAGAGAGATGGCCGAACAACTTCCAGCATTCTACAATTGAAAATATCTTTGGCAGTCAGTCCCACGCCGTGTCTGCCCCGGACGAGAGTGACGTATGGCGTGTCAGGCAACCGCTCGGGGTTACGGAATGGCAGCCCGGCCCTCGCCCTTC
>BOPN01001660.1:121954-124454 GCA_017312705.2 Penaeus japonicus
CTCCTCCTCCCCTCCTCCTCCTCCTCCTCCCTCCTCCTCCTCCTCCACCTCTTCCTCCTCCTCCTCCTCCTCCTCCTCCTCCTCCTCCTCCTCCTCCTCCTCCTCCTTCCTCCTCCTCCTCCTTCCTCCTCCTCCTCCTCCTCCTCTTCCTCCTCCTCCTCCTTGGCATCCCGGGCCTGTAACTGCCCTTCATCACTACAAATCACGGCGCTTTGAAACTTAATTTGGTTCGCGTCCAGCGCCTGCGGAATCAAAGAAGGCGATGGAGGGGGAGGGGGAGGGGAGGAGGAGGGGAGGAGGAGGGGGAGGGGAGGGGGAGGGGGAGGGCAAGGAGGAAAGGGTGTGAGAGAAAAAGGGAAGAAGAAGAAGGAAAAGCCCACTGGCAGCTGGCAGCGCTCCCTAGACAAGACTGGGAGAGGGAGGAAAGAGAGGGAAATAAGAGAGGGGGGGAGGGAAGTAGAGGGGGGAAGAGAAGAAAGAGGAGAGGAGAGGAAAGAGAGGGAATGGGAGAGGGGGGAAAGGAGAGGAAAGAGAGGGAGGAAAGCGAGGGAGGAGGAGAGGGGAGGAAAAAGAGGGAAGAATGGAGGGGGGAAAGTGAGGGGAGAAAAGAACGGGAGGAAAGAGACGGGGGAGAAGAGGCGAAAGAAAGGGAGGAGTAGAGGGGAGGAAAGAGAGGGAAGACTAGAGGGAGGAAAGGGAGGGAGTAAGAGAGGGAGGGAGTAAGAGAGGGAGGAGGAACGGGTAGGAAAGGGAGGAAAGAATAGAGGGAAGAAAGAGAGGGGGAGAGGAGAGGAAAGAGAGGTGGGGAGAGGAGAGGAAAGAGAGAGAGTAAGAGAGGGAGGAAAGAGAGGGGAAGAGAGGAGAGGAAAGAGAGAGGTAAGAGGAGAGGAAAGAGAGGGAGGAGGAGAAGGGAGGAAAGAGAGCGGTGAGAAGGGAGGAAAGAGAGAGGGGATAGGGGAGAAAAGAGAGGGAGAGGGTAAAAGAGAAAGGGAGAGAGAGAGGGGTGTGGGCGAGAGGGAAAGAGAGAGGGGTGTGGAAGAGAAGGAGGTAGAAGAGAGGAGGAGAGAGAAGGGGGAGAAGAGGGGAGGAAAGATAAGGGGGATAGGAGAGGGAGGTAAGAGAGAGGGGGAGGAGAGAGGAGGAAAGAGAGGGGGGTGGGGGAGAGGAAAATATTGTGGAGAGAAGGGGAGGGCAGAAAGGGAGAAGAAAAGGAAAGGAGAGCCGAGAAAGGGGAGGAGAAGGATGAACAGGCGTGAAGGAAAAGCAGGGAAAGAAGGGGAAGAGGGGAAAAAATGCAGAACAAATGGGGGAGGGAAGAGAAAAAAGAAGGGGGGGGGGGCATTGAGGGGACGGGGTGGACCAGAGAGGGGACCCAACAGTGAGGGCTACGTAATGATAATCACAGGGGGGGGGGGGGAGAGGCGATAAGGGAGAGGGGAGATGATACGAGAGGAGGGGAGGAGGAGTGGGTGAGGCAAAGGGGGAAAGGGAGGACAACGAGAGAAGGGGAGGAACAGGGGAGATAGGGAGAGGGTGATAAAGGATAGAGGAGTGGGGAGAGGGTGAGCAGCGGCGAGGGAGGGCGCTGGATAAACTATCAGAGTGGAGGAGGGAAACGAGGGAGGGAATGGGAGTTCGTGTCAGTGGGCGCTTGGAGTGAGAGCGGGAGGGAGGGGGATGCGGTCTCAGTTGGAGGGAAGGTGTATACAATGTCAGTTAGAGGGAAACTGATTATGCTGCCAGCTGGAGGGAGGCTTTTTATGTTGTCAGCTTGAGGGGAAAAAATGTGTTGTCATCGTTGTCAGAGTAAAAGGGGTCAGCGAAGAGGAGAAAAGGGTTAATGTTAACAGAACGAACTGAAGTAGACGGTTTTAAGTTGACAGGAGGGAGGGGGGGGGGGGGGTACACCAGCAAGAGGAAGGCGAGTAAAAGGAATCTGCCATTTGACGTTGGCAGCTCAAAAAGATGGCGAGAGCCTGTCGGCAAATTGTAGAAGAGGAAACTGCAGTGTTCCCAGAGCAGAGCGAAAGGAAAGAAAAGAAGCTGTCACCGATGTAGTTTGATGAAAACTGTAGAAATAGAAATGGGAGAATGATGCCGTCGGCGAAGGCGGCGAGGGCGGTGGTCGGGTCGAGGAAAAAGTTTTGCCGGAGGCCAGGAGAAATCACCGCGATCAGAGCAAAGATAAAGAGAGAGAGAAAAAGTAAATAAAAATAAAAAAACACAATTAATGCCTCGTAAAAAATCGGGTGTTACCAAAAGTTAGAGATGTCGATTCAGAGTAAAGTTTATATCTAAATACCAATGGTGTCAGACGGAAGTTAAAAACCCAATACTGCCAGACTAAGGTTTCAGAACCATTATTGCCGTACGATGTTTTCACACTAAAGTTTAAAAGTCGTCATTGTCAGACTAAAGTTTCAAAAAGAAGAAAAAAAAAGCCAAATATAACGGGAAAAAGGATGATTAGAGACTAAAGTTTAAGACTGCAGCGATGTCA
>BOPN01001660.1:131954-133483 GCA_017312705.2 Penaeus japonicus
TTCATTTTTATCATTATTGTCATGCAATAGCATTGCTACCTCTGCAATACATCATAATTACTTTTTTTTTCAGATTTATCGCCTTTGAACAACCCTCAAAAATCTTTTAGCATGATTTTTCTTTATTTTTTCTTTATTCTGTCTGTATTCTGATTCTTTATTTTGTCTGCATTCTGATTCCTTATTCTGTCTTCATTTTGATTCTTTATTTTGTCTGCATTCTGACTCTTTATTCTGTCTGCATTCCTCTTCCTCCCTTCTCTGAGCAGTTAATCTTTTATCGCGATCACGTGTACTTTCATAACACGAGCCTCAAATATTTTAGGTACAAGCTCGAAGTTGACATAGTGAAGTTCACGTGACATCTATGTATCATTTTTTAACGTGTTCTCTATTTACCAGAATTAATCGAACTCGAACAAATTTTAGTGTTGTGTTCGTGTCACTCTGGCGCCGCTGTTCACTTTGTTATTTGCATTTCCAGGCAATGTTATAAATGTTTGACGATACTTCGACACTGTACTTGGAAAAACTAGTCAATTATAGCGATACATATGGTCTTTGTATATCAAATCATTTTTGTAAAACTTCCGAAAAAGAAGTTCTTGGCTTCGGAATCAAAGTCCAGCAACAAATGCAACAAATACCAATTGTTTTGAAGGCAATTGTGATCCACGCACTTGCACAAAGCACTCAAGATTTCCATGTTTACGCACGCTGTTCTGCTCATATGACCCAGAAGATTTTATCACTCTACTGGTGTGCCATACAACATCATTTAGTAAATGTGCTCATTCAGATCTGTCACATGGCCTACTTTCAAAATTTGGAAAAGACAGACATCTGGAAGTAAATGTCGGCCAAAGGGAGGAGTGACGCGTGCTTCATATTCATTATAATCATCATTATCATAATCATCATCACCATTATCACCACCATCATTATAATCATCATCATTATAATCATCATCATCAATGCCATCATCATCACCACCATCATTATAATCATCATTATCGTCATCATTATCATCATCATCAGAAGCTGCAACAGCAACAGCAGAATCGTCATCATCCTCATCCTTATTTCGACATCATTTTCTACAAGTCATGGCATCCTTACATACGGCATAGGATACGAGAGATGCGTGATCAGGGCTCGCTCAGAGAGGCTGTGCGAACGGCACTGGCAGGAGCGAGGGCGGCAGTGGTGCTGTGAGGTGGAGAGAGAGAGGGAGAGAGAGAGAGAGAGAGAGAGAGAGAGAGAGAGAGAGAGAAAGATAATTTCTTTGTGAGTTTTTTCGCAGAGACAGAAAGAAGGAGAGACAAGAAGAAGAAAGGGAAGAGGGAATAGTGGAAGAGGAGAGGACAGGAAAGAGAAGAAGAAGAGGAAGAGGGAATATTTGAAGAAGAGAGGACATAAAAGAGAAGAGGGAGGGGAGGTAGAGAGAGAGAGAGAGAGAGAGAGAGAGAGAGAGAGAGAGAGAGAGAGAGAGAGAGAGAGAGAGAGAGAGAGAGAGAGAGAGAGAGAGA
>BOPN01001660.1:133583-136083 GCA_017312705.2 Penaeus japonicus
GGTGTGTGTGTGTGTGTGTGTGTGTGTGTGTGTGTGTGTGTGTGTGTGTGTGTGTGTGTGTGTGTGTGTGTGTGTGTGTGTCTGTCTTTGTGTCTGTGAGTGTCTGTCTCTATGACCGTGTGTGTCCTTGTCCGTGTATGTCTCTGTGTGTTTGTTTGTCTGTGTCTATGTCTATGTCTGTGTTTGTGTTTGTGTATGTGCCTGTGTGTATCTATGCGTCTGTGTCTGTATGTGACAAAAATATCATTTTGTTATTGTCATTATAATTTATAAGTAAACATGAAACTCTCTACTTTTTCCATTCGGTTATCCTTTTTTATATTCATTCATATTTATTTCTCCAAACTATCTCACATGAAAAGGAATCAAAATAAATACAAAATGTATGAGGCTTTATCCTCCCCTAGAATTAAACTGCGTCACTCCTTTTTTTTTTGCACACGAGAGCTAAGCTAAGCGCCGTAAAAGGTAAAATGGCGCAGAATTAGAAGATGTAACATTAACGGAGTGCTTGATAAACGCTTAAGAACGACCTTGCAATGGGAGATTTAATCATCACCGAACGCTTATTAACGCTACGAACGACATACCTTTGCAATGTTGACCGAAATGACCGCAGTAATGCAACGCTCACACGCACTGCAGGGAAAGCATTGACGAGCCTTGGCGTATCAGCGACTCTATTATCTCATCAGACCCTCGGGTCTTATCAGTGGCATTATTTTTGCTGGCATCTCCGTATCGGTGTCTTTTTCGTAGTCCTCACCCTCGCCTCTGGCTATCTGTCTGCCTGCCTGCCTGACTCTCTATCTGCCTGCATGCCTGTCTGTCTGTCTGTCTGTCTGTCTGTCTGTCTGTCTGTCTGTCTGTCTGTCTGCCTGACTGTCTGCCTGCCTGCCTGCCTGCCTGCCTGACTCTGTCTGCCTGACTGACTGTCTGTCTGTCTGTCTGCCTGCCTGCCTGACTCTGTCTGCCTGTCTACCTGACTGACTGTCTGTCTGCCTGCCTGCCTGCCTGCCTGCTTTCCTGCCCTGCCTTGCCTTCCGTGCCTGCCTGTCTGCCAGCTTGCTTGTCTGACTGTCTATATGTATAGATAATGTGAGGTAATGGAGTCGCTGATACGCAAATACTCGTCAATGCTTTCTCTATAGTACGTGTGACCTTGCATTGCGGCAATCATTCCGATCAACACTGCAAAGGTGTGTCGTTCGTAGCGTTAGTATCCATTTTATTATTATTACATTTCCACCCCCCCTCTCTCTCTCCCTCTCCCTCTCCCTCTCCCTCTCCCTCTCCCTCTCTCTCTCCGTCTCCCTCTCCCTCTCCCTCTCCCTCTCTAAATGCAAAAATACTACACATCCTCTCTCTCCCTATCTCTCCTTTCCCTTCTTTTTTCTCCATGATCTTAAAAAGCCGAGTTTCCATTCTTTCCTTTCCATCCTCTTCCATTCCTTTCCACTCCTCCTCAGTCACCTACCTCCCTTCCCCTTCCCCCCCACTCGCCCCGTCTCTTACTCCCTTTCCCTTCTTCTACCTTTATCAGCCCTGGTCTCTGTCTCTATCAACTTTCCTTATCAATCCTTACCTTTTCGAGATAAACAACCGTACTTTACTCATCTGCCAATAAAACTCTGCATTCCTGGGTAGGCATTTATCTACATCGTTTGCTCAGAAAAATAAATCAGTGAATCAATTTTGCTATCGGCTAGTGAAATGAGTCAATGGGTAAGGATAAGGTAATGAGTTGGATGTATATAATCATTATGTCATTTTTTTCTGGTTCATTATATAGCGGTATTTTTTCTGGTTTCTTTTTCCTTTCTATCACTGTTTTCTTAAAGTCAAGATATACATGTATTGCAAACCTTGATTAATATATATTCATGTATATATGTATATATATATATATATATATATATATATATATATATATATGTATATATATACATATATATATATGTGTGTGTGTGTGTGTGTGTGTGTGTGTGTGTGTGTGTGTGTGTGTGTGTGTGTGTGTGTGTGTGTGTGTGTGTGTGTGTGTGTGTGTGTGTGTGTGTGTGTGTGTGTGTGTGTGTGTGTGTGTGTGTGTGTGTGTGTGTGTGTGTGTGTGAAGGAATATGACCGGAAAAAATAACACGTCACTATATCTCTACGAAAGTGTACGAAAACAGGTGAGTCTATGGTGAGTAACGTGTCAAGGAGTAACATGAGTGCCTTATAAGCGTCACTGCATATCAACTGTTGTTTTTTCTGCATTACGAAACATTGCAATTTTACCAAGTAACTGAGCACGCAAAGGTACTTACATGGATATATTTCTGCTAAATCATGCACGTGATGAGAAGAAATTTTAAACTCATAAAGTGAAATAGAAAAAAGGAAAGAAAGTTGGTAGGAGGGAGGGAGGGAGGGAGGGAGGGAGGGAGGGAGGAAGGGGGGAAGGGGAGCGGAGAGAGAGGAAAAAAGAGAGAAAGAGAGAGAGCGAGAGAGAGAGAGAGAG
>BOPN01001660.1:162884-165384 GCA_017312705.2 Penaeus japonicus
TAAATAATATCATCCTTCACCCGTGCAACATCACATCATTGCAAATAAGTGAGATGGATTTTCCTAATATAACAATAGAATCAATGCCATTATCCCGTCCCTTATCACGCGTATAACGGAGTCATTTTGAGGATAATGACTTCAGGAGTATTTTGATCTCCTGAGACATACCTGGGGGGGGGGGGATAGGGGGTAATGGGTACAAAGAGGAAGGAGAGGGGTATGAAGAGATAGAGGAGGAGGATAGAGGGACAGAGGGGGAAGGGGGAGGGGTGAAGAGGAGGGGGTAGAAGCGAGAAGTAAATGGGGAGTGGGAGGGTAGTAAACAGGTAGGTGTGAGAAGGGCCGGGGTGGATAGGTGGGAAGGAGAGGTGTAGGCCTTCTTACAAGGAAGTGCCGTGCCGTGTTCACTCTTCTTTAAGCTGAGTCGTGATTTGGTGCAGATTTGCGAGCATGAAGTTTCTGACACTTTCCTTGTTATTTCGATTCTTAAGCTTTGCTCCACACTTCCCCCTTCCTCCTCTTTCTTTGTTAACTTCCCGATGATAATAATTCCTAATCTGTTTTTACTTATATATCTATTACATGTGTATGGATTACATATATATATATATATAAAATAATAACATACACACAACCCAAGTCTCATAATAACGAACCCTCTCGAGGGCAACACTCCAACCACCCTAAGGGGATACTATGGTAATCACATTATCTTTTTTTTTCTCTCTCTCTCTCTCTTTATCCCTTCAGGCTATCAACCCCCATTCTACACCTCCCCCTCTCCCTCCTTCTCCTCTGCTAGTAGGCAACGCGAGGAGTCACTCAACCTCTTCCTGATTAGCAGGGCTTCCTAGGCTTGTTACCGGCTTCCCTAAGACTGCTTACTGCTTAGTTCACGTTACCCGGTGCATGATACCTGCTGAAACATACTCCAACAGGTAGAATGATACCCGAGACACGCACTCATATATAAAAAAGGGGAAGGTAAACTAGCTGGTAGACAAAACAGGTAAATAAAAGAATACCATAAAATTATTAATACAATTAATAATAAAAACACGATGAAGAAAAAGAAATAGAAAAAAAGGAATTAGAAGCAATGATACTGAAAAAAAAAAATATATATATATATACACATAAATATATGTATGTCTATATATATACACACACACACATGTATATATATATATATATATATATATATATATATATATACATATACACACACACACACACACACACACACACACACACACACACACACACACATATATATATATATATATATATATATATATATATATATATATATATACATACACACACACACACACACACACACACACACACACACACACACACATATATATATATATATATATAGAGAGAGAGAGAGAGAGAGAGAGAGAGAGAGAGAGAGAGAGCAATAGACAGACGTACGGATAGGAACATACAGACAGCCATACAAAAGTAAAGTTAGATGAACAACACAAGGGAGAGATAAAGTAGACACAAGAGAACAAATAAATTCACAACGAAACAATAAAAGATAACAAACAATTAGAGAAAAGGGAGATAAATAGACAGAAAGAAAGAGAACAGAGAGAGACCATAATCTTCAGACAAACAAACGCTTAATAGACTATGGATAAAAAGAAAAAAAAAAAGAAAAAAGAAAAAAAAAATATACCCAAAAAATAAAACGCACAAAAGAAGACAAACAGGAAATGAAAAGCAGACACACCCAGAAAAAAGAAGAAGACAGACTCGCAGACATAGAGGCAGACGTGAAGAGCGGGCAGCGAGTTGGGCAGATTGGCGTGTCCAACTCACGGGAACTCAAAGCCTGGGGAAAAGAGGCCATTTCTACCTCTTGCCGACCGGAACTCACGACAAAGCGGCGTTGCTCAAGGCCGTTCGCTGTGTTGCTCTTCCTCCTTCTTCTCCTCTTCTTTATCCTTCTTCACTTCCTTCTTCTCCTTTTGTTCTTCTTTCTCGTTCTCTTCCAAATCTTTTGCTCGTTTTCCTTTTCTCCCTTTTCTTCTTTTTCTCTTCATTATCCTCCCTCTTTCCCCTTTTAATTTTTCTTCCTGTTCTTTACTTCGTTCTCCTTCTGTACATCCTCTCTCTCTAACACAGTCTGCTTCTCTTCCCCTAATCTTTATTTGAACTCCCTTTATTTTCTCTACCTCCTCCTTTGTCTTAGTTCATTTCTCTCTTTTCTGCCCCTCCTCTTCTTCTTTTAATCCTTTTCTATACTACTTCTTCTCTGTTTTCTTCCTCCTTTTTAAAAATCTCTTCCTCACTCGATTTCTTCTTTTCTACTCCCTGTTCCTCCTTCGCGTGCTCTAACATTTCCACTTTCAATTCTTGCGCCTTTTTCTTCCATTTCCCTTCTACCTTATTTCCTTTCTTTGATTATATTTTTCTTACTCGTCTAAGCAAAGTTCCTTTCGTCTTGCCTTTTTATCCATCAATGGCGTGGTAATTATTCAGT
>BOPN01001660.1:172884-175384 GCA_017312705.2 Penaeus japonicus
GCGAGGATAAGAGGAGAGGATGAGGAGGAGGAGGAGGAGGAGAGGATGGGGTAGAGTGAAGGAGAGGGAAAAAGAATGGGAAGAAAAACACAAAGAAGTGGAAGGAGAAAAGGAAGAAAACGAGAAGGAGAATATTATTAAAGGAAATAGAGAAGTAGAAAGAAAATGTGAATAGAAAGAGAAGATAAGATAGGTAAAATAAATGGAACACGCAATACAGCTGAAGCGAAAGAGAATGGCGAGACGTATAGGTGAGGGTGAATGGCGGGGGAGGAAAGGGGGGTGGGGGGCTCTGTGACTTGCAACAACATTTCAACATTGAAAAGTAAAACCAATTTCATCATAATAAATAAACATGGTGTATGTCTGCGAGAGAGAGAGAGAGAGAGAGAGAGAGAGAGAGAGAGAGAGAGAGAGAGAAAGAGAGAGAAAGAGAGAGAGAGAGAAAAAAGTACTTCAACAAGAAGCTTTAATAACATTCGCATAGATATCAACTAGCATAAACGTGCAATTTTACAAGCAATCGCTGATTTCATGCACACAAGGAGGAAAAAGAAGAAAAGAAGAATAAAGATAATGAAAAAAAAGATAAGAAAGAACATTTTGAAAAAGTCACGACTAGTTTGCCCACTGGATTTACCCAAGATGGCGTCGGAGCAGAAGGGGGCTCTCAAACATATATGAATAAATAAAAAGATCGAGGGATACAGGCTGATACATGGACACGTGGTGGGAGATACAGATATTTGTGGGTGAATTGAGAGACACACACACATACACATTTCCTGATATCTCTCACGTTTACTTTCTCGTGATGATAAATTGATAAGACCAGTAGTTAGCGAAACATTTATAGATCTGTTCACACACGCACACGCACACACACACACACACATACACACAGATGCAGACACACACATACACAAAAAATATATATGTATATGCTTAATTATCACTTAAAGACAAATGCCATTATCTCTAGCCTTTCTATAAATAGACAAGTAGATGGAAGTGACGCCACCACGCAAACACAAGCGGGGCGGGAGTGAAAACTTGACCAACGTCGTGAACTTGCTGTGTTGTTGCAGCACTCGGCCCAGCGGTGCCAAGGTTGCAGGAAATTACGTCAGCAATTATTCTATCGCCTGAAAGCAGTGTCTGCCCTTTGGAAGATACATCGCGGGGGGGAGGGGGGAGGGGTTGTACGAGGATGAGGAGGGGGGGGGGGGGAGTTCGCGGTTTTTGCAGGAATCAAAAGAAGGGGAGAGGGAGGGCAAAAGTTATGTAAGAGGGGAGTATGAAGTGAAGTTAATCTATCTTTTTCATACACACACACACACACACACACACACACACACACACACACACACACACACACACACATATATATATATATATATATATATATATATATATATACATATATACATTGGACATATTGCTATTTATACTGCACATATGTAGTACATATATACTATCTCCCTCTCCCTCCCCTATATGTACTGTACATATATAGTATGAATAATATCTCTCTCTCTCTCTCTCTCTCTCTCTCTCTCTCTCTCTCTCTCTCTCTCTCGCCATACTCTCTCCGACCCCTCACGTCATAACCTTCCAATATCTTTTCAGCAGCAAAATCCCAAAGCTGACCACCACGCCGCGCCGTTTTCGGGAGTTCAATCGCCACACAGTGCAGCGTAATTGCCTGAGTCTATAAGTAATTGTCTAAGCTGTGGCGTCACGGTGGTTTTCGTGGTTTTCACAAATACTTGATCACCTAGCATGTCTCTCTCTCTCTCTCTCTCTCTCTCTCTCTCTCGCTCTCTCTCTCTCTCACACACACACACATACTTTTTCATACTCTCTATATATACACACCTCTCTCTCTCTCTCTCTCTCACATACACACATTCACACACACATACACACACGCACACACACACACACACGCACACACTTTCTCTCTCTTTCTCTCTCTCACACACACACACATACACACATATATATCCTCTTCGAAGCGTGATGACAAGAGGTGACGAAGAATTGGAAAGTAAGGTGGATATTGCACGGGGAAGTGGATTATTTTTGAGCTTTTGATACAATAAAATGCTGTGAAGGGAAATAGATGAATCGCATACTTTGTTTTAAGATGTTGTGTATGGTAATTCGTATTGACGAGAGTAATGTTGGCTTTGTAAATCAACTCCCAGGAATCTATCTTGTTCGTAAGTAAGGGAGTTCCTGCACACACACACACACACACGCGCGCGCGCGCGCGCGCGCGCACGCACGCACACAAACACACACAAGAACTTCCATCAACTTAAATCCGTCTACAACAACCACTAATTTTGAAATATTTTCCTTTTTTTTTTCTTGAGAGTCTATCACGCAAGTATGGAGTCCCTCCCTCAAGAAGACTTTTAATCTAAACACCAAAACTAATCCTTTTGTTCTTTCCATAAACTGTTCTTAAGTTCATCATCTTCATCTTCTTTTT
>BOPN01001660.1:180384-192884 GCA_017312705.2 Penaeus japonicus
TGACAGACAAATCACTCCCAGTCTCGACCGCAAACGCCTCTAACCGCACAATCCCCTGACCACATGCCCTCCTCATACTTTCCCTCCTCCTCTGCCCTCTCCCTTTCTTCCTCCCTCTCGCTGCTTCCCTTCCTCCCTGATAACAGAGTGATAGGAGGGAGGAAGACAACGATAACGAGACACGAGAAAGCTAATGAGTGACGATAGACGTCGACAGAGATAATGAATCAGGGATATATATATATATATATATATATATATATATATATATATATATATATATATATATATATATATATATATATATATAGAGAGAGAGAGAGAGAGAGAGAGAGAGAGAGAGAGAGAGAGAGAGAGAGAGAGAGGTCCAGGAAGAATCAATAACTAATATCCGAACAGTAATAAAACTGAAAGAGAGAGAGGGCCACACACAAAGAAAGAAAAGCACAAACAAACAGAAACAGACAGGTAAAAGTAAACACGAGAGTCACACAAAGACAGATTGAGAACCATAAAGAAACAGAGACAAAGACTCCAACAGTCAACCAGACAACAACAAACAGCGAGCCAGACAGAAACAGACAATAACAGACAGCGTGCCAGACAGAAACAGACCGACACAGACAGTGAGCCAGGCAGAAACAGACCGAAACAGAGACAAAGACCCCGACAGACAACCAGACAACAACAGACAACACCCCAGACAGAAACAGACAGTAACAGACAGCGTGCCAGACATAAACAAACAGCAACAGACAGAGAGCCATAAAAAAAACAAAAACAGACCGAAACGGAGACAAAGAGAGCGGCGTCAAGAACAAAAGCCTATCGCGATGTAGGCAGATGTGTGGGTAGCGCGTAAGGACAGGCCAAGGTGGGAGGAGGGTCAGGGGTGTTGGCAGAGGGTGTGGTCAGAGTGTGGGCAGGTGCTCTGAGGTAATGGTGGCGGGTGTTTTTTTTCAGGAGGGGGGGGGGGGGGGTGCATTATCCGCAAACACACACAGAACATGAACAGATAAAGCAGAGAGATACCGTTAACCAGAAATTGCAAACTTCATATTTACATTTGCAAAGATAAACAAAGTGCACTTTATAATCAAAGAGGTCACGTAGAAACTTGATAGGAGAAAATAATTAATTTGACAGATCATTCCTTCATTACATAAAGCATTTACATTGATCACTTAGTAATTCGATAGAGCATCTAGTAATTAGATCTATTGCTTAGTCATTGAACGGAACACTTAGTAATACCGTAGAACACTTAGAAATAAGACAGACCACTTAGACCCTAGACAGAGAAATTAGTAACTGGACAGAACACTTTGTTATTAGACAAAACGCTTATTACTTACACAGAACACTCGGTAATCAGACAGAACACTTAGCAATCAGACAAAACACTTAATAATTGGACAGAGCACTTAGTAATTAGACAGAACACTTAGCAAGTAATTAGACAAAACAATTAGCAATCAGACAGAACATTTAGCAAGCAATTAAACAGACAGAACACTTAACAAGTAATTAGACAAAACACTTAGTAATCAGACAGAACACTTAGCAATCAAACAAAACACTTGGTAACTAGACAGGGGGCGCTAAGTAAGGAAGATGGGGAAATAATGTAGGTAGAACAAAAAAGGCAAAGCCAAAGGGCACGGGAGATATGGACAGTAAGGTCATGTCAGGTCGTGTGGGAAAAAAAAGAACTCGGAGAAAAAGAGAAAGAAAAAGAGAAAAGGAAAAGGTGGTGGAGAACGAGGATGGAGTAGGAGGAGGAACAGGATGTGGTGGTGGAGGAGGAGGAGGAGGAATAAGAGAGGGAGGAGGAGATGGTTATGGAGTGTGAGGGAGAGAGAGAAAAAAGCAGCAGCAGAAGGAAAAGAGAAAGAAGAAATGGAGGAGGAGGACGAGGAGTATGAGGAGAGAGAGAGAATGAGAGAGAGAGGGTGATATGGAAAGAGAGAGAGAGAGAGAGAGAAAGAGAGAAAGAGAGAAAGAGAGAGAGAGAGAGAGAGAGAGAGAGAGAGAGAGAGAGAGAGAGAGAGAGAGAGAGAGAGAGAGAGAGAGAGAGAGAGAGAGAGAGAGAGAGAGAGAGAGAGAGAGAGAGAGAGAGAGAGAGAGAGAGAGAGAGAGAGAGAGAGAGAGAGAGAGAGAGAGAGAGAGAGAGAGCGAGCGAGAGAGCGAGAGCGAGAGAGAGATTGAGAGTAGAAGCCAGAGGAGGACAGCCCAACCGTGAGCAAGATCGTAAAACGGCTTGTGGGTTAGCGTGACCTGTAGTGGGCAACACTTTTACTTTCATCTTTGGTCTAGGGGGGGGAGGAGGAAGAGGAGGAGGAGGAGGAGGAGGAGGAGGAGGAGAAGAGGAGAAGGAGATGGAGGGTGATGAACAGGAAGAGGAGAAATAGAAGGAAGAAGAGGAGGTGGAGGAGGATGGTGAGGTAGAGAATAACGGAGAGAAGGGAGAGAACCTGATGAAAATGCGATAATCATTTCATTTGATAAGTAATGTGCACAACAGTTGAAACATACCCTATCACCCGATTCATATATATATATATGCACACACACACACACACACACACACACACACACACACACACACACACACATATATATATATATATATATATATATATATATATATATATATATATATATATATATATACATAGTTTAGATACACACACAAACACACACACACACACACATATATATATATATATATATATATATATATATATATATATATATATATATATATATATATATACGATCGAAAGTCCATTGGATAACAACGCCGTTAAGTAGAGATTGAAACAGATGAGTAAATGAGTAAGGACAAAATGAGTAGACCACACCTACCAAAAGGTCATCAACACCGCCACATTCTCATGACCTTTGACCTGTCAGTGGCGCCGCGCATGAGACAGAGAGAGGGTGAGAGAAAGAACTCCGCCATTTAGGAAGAGTTAGTGAAGACATCAGAGAGAGAGAGAGAGAGAGAGAGAGAGAGAGAGAGAGAGAGAGAGAGAGAGAGAGAGAGAGAGAGAGAGAGAGAGAGAGAGAGGGGGGGGGGCCGAGATACAAAAGATATCAATAATATCAATGGACAAAGGTAAATATACAAATATAAAAATGCACATGAACGAACGCATCCACACATATACAGAATAAGTACATACAGGTTATATTTATATGATCAAACACACACACACACACACACACACACACACACACACATATATATATATATATATATATATATATATATATATATATATATTTATATATATACATATATATATATATCCGCACACGCACCCACAAATATACATAACGAAAATCACCCACACTCGACACACACACCATAGACGGTAGAACACTCGACCCGTCAATGCACTGAGGTTCCTCCCCCATCCCCGACCCTGCCTCTTACCCCCTCCGGGTTACTACAGCGGCACTTATCAGTTACTCTTTCATAACACTAGGATAAGAGAGGATGCAGGGAAGGAGGAGGAGGAGAGAGAGAAAAGGGGGAAGAGGAGAGAGAGAAAAGGGGGAAGAGGAGAGAGAGAAAAGGGGGAAGAGGAGAGAGAGAAAAGGGGGAAGAGGAGAGAGAGAAAAGGGGGAAGAGGAGAGAGAGAAAAGGAGGAAGAGGAGAGAGAGAAAAGGAGGAAGAGGAGAGAGAGAAATGGGGGAAGAGGAGAGAGAGAAAAGGAGGAAGAGCAGAGAGAGGAAAGGATGAAGAGGAGAGAAAGAAAAGGGGGAAGAGGAGAGAGAAAAAACGAGGAAGAGGAGAGAGAGAAAAGAAGGAAGAGAAGGGAGAGGAAAGGGGAAAGAAGAGAGAGAGAAAATGAGGAAGTGGAGAGAGAAAAAAAGAAAGGAAGAGGAGAGAGAAAAAAGAAAGGAAGAGGAGAGAGAAAAGGGGAAAGAGGAAAGAGAGAAAAGTAGGAAGAGGAGAACCAAAGAAGAAAATAGCAGGTAAACGCGGAAAGAATAGGCCCTGTGGGTTAATATCAATTATCGGTCCTAACTGATATCACTGTTTGGTATCACTGGTATTACTACTATCATTAGTAGTCGTAGTAGCAATAGTAGTAGCAGAAGTACCACTATCATCATCACCATCAATATTATGAATATCACAGTATGAGTAACAGTAGTTTGGAGTATAATGCAATATGCATGTTTATGTTAAGTAATAAATGGAGGCGCACGTATGGCTACGATAGGGATAGCACACTTATTAGTATTAGTAGCAGTAGTAGGAGTATTAGTAGTAGAAGTAGTAGCAGCAGTAGTGGTTGTCGTTGTAGTAGCAGCAACAGCATCAGTAATACCAGTAACATTGTTAGTGGTCGTAGCAGCATTGCTATAATTATCGTAGAAAAAGGTATAAATGAGACCGATTATCTTCTCATCAGAAATACATTACTACTATTATCATTACAACCATCATTATTGCTGTCATCGTGGTAATTATAACAATTACCAGCACAATCATACTAATAACAACACTGACAACAACATTAGGTATAAAAGCACAATAATAACAATGATAATAATGATAACAATAATAATAATGATAGTAATAGTAATAATTTTATAAAACAAAAATGAAAATACCTATAATAATGAAGATGATAGTATAACAAACAACATTAATAGTAATAATAATGATAATAGCAATTGTAATAGCTTTCTTACTGATGATAATAAAAATGATAATAACATGCTAAAAGATTTAAAAAATAAAATAAAAAAATAACGTCGTGATCAAGAAATGAACAAAGAAACAGAAATCAGACAATAACAACACCAACGGAAAAATGTGTATATAGATAATTTAAAATAATATGAAACACAGAATTACGCAATGGAATAATTACAAGAACAGCGATATTATCTTTCCCTAGTTAAATTCATTCAGCGTAAATGCTTAACCACTCCAAAGCATTCGTTAATCAGTCAGTAGAACGTGAGCACTTAAGATAACTGACTCTGGAAACTGGGTTACAATTCCTTTGTGCTTTTAAACGCCTTCTTCCCTGAGGTCGTTATTCTGTGCTTTCTCGTGAGGCGCGAAGACGGAGTCATGGAAAACCGCATTTTTACGAGGCGATATCTCCGCAGTGCGCCGTCTCTTCTCGTCCTCCTGGTGGCGGTACTCGGAATTATTGGCCCCCTGGTGACGGGATTCGGAATGACTAGTCCTCTGGTGGTGGGATTCGGAATGACTAGTCCTCTGGTGGTGGGATTCGGAATGACTAGTCCTCTGGTGGTGGGATTCGGAATGACTGCCCCTCTGGTGGTGGGGTTTGGAATAATAGGACTACTGTTGGTTATTTGGAATGGCATGCTCACTCATAGTCGAATTCTAAGTGACAGGTCCTCTGGTAGTGAGATTCGAAATGGCTGGGATTTGGAAAGACTGGCCCTCTTGCGGTCAGATTCAGAATAGTGAGTTTTTGGAATAGCAGTCCTTTTTTATATGAATTTAGGATTGAAAATGCATCGAATATCAGGATTAAAAGAACGATCAGCCAACTTCTGAAAAAAAAAAAAACGATTTCAAACACAGAGTCGATAGAAGGCATATCTAAAAATGAGAGCTTACAGTTGCAAAACGAGTCTATTTGATGATACGTCATCGGTTTGATCAATAAAATTAAGATAACTTCTGACTTGGCGCAGAAACTTGCTAAAGTGACTGGTTCTTGGGCTTTACTAAAACATACAAGGCTATCTGGTATTTTGTCTCTTAGGATCGGATATAAAATCCGTCTTTGGTAAGTTAATTTAAAAGTTAATTTCTTGAATCCCGACATCGATATATGTTCACACTCCAACACAGACTTGGCGCACAAACATCGCTCTTCTACGGTGCTATGAAGACACAACACTCAACCGCATATATATATCTATATCTATATCTATATCTATATATATATATATATATATGTGTGTGTGTGTGTGTGTGTGTGTGTGTGTGTGTGTGTGTATGTATGTATGTATGTATGTATATATATATATATATATATATATATATATATATATATATATTATATATATATATATATATATATATATATACATACATATATATATATATATATATATATATATATATATTATATATATATATATATATATATATATATATATTATATATATAATATATATATATATATATATATATATATATATATATATATATATATATATATACAATCTATACAGATAGATAGTGTGTGTTTGTGTTTATGAATATATATATATATATATATATATATATATATATATATATATATATATATCACGATACTGAACCTCGGTATTCGACCAATATCCGAATACCGCGTGACTCGGCAACAACCGACAACCAACACATATAACAAACTCAAACGTCGTAAGATGTCCGTCTCTCGTGTTCTTTTCTTGTGATAAATCTTCACAAGGACTTCCTAAGTGTTGCACGCCCTTCCACCGGCGAGGGGCGGAGGGTGGGGGGGTGGGGGGCGTTGATTAATGTTGACGGAAGACTAAAAAGAGGTTGAATGGGAAGAAAACTTAACGGTAGTGAAAAAGAAGTTGAAAATTATAATGGCAATGCAGATCATAAACGTGGAAAGTACACACGAAGGAAGTAAAGCACAGATGATAATAACAAAAGAAACCAAATAATCAAAACATTAAATTTACGTAATCATTCAAAAGCACTGCTGGCACTCCAAACATTGCTAATATTAAATTACCTCTGCAAGTAATAATAATAATGCCACTAACACCGCTTTTATTCCTATTACTAAATCCACAACTACTTTAATATGCTAATCGTTCTATCGCAACTAAAGCCAGTCGACTGGAAACTCCATCTCATTAGCATAGCCATTCTTGCTTTGTTTGTTTTCTTCGTTCTTCTCCCTTATTCATTTATCGCCTCTATTTAAGCACCAACTCCCCTGTGTCTCTCTCTGGCGTTCTCACTCTGTGTCTGTCTCTCCTTTCTCCTTCCCTCTGCCCCTTCCTATCTCCTTCCCACCCTTCCTTACTTTACTCAATCCCTCCCTCCCTTCTCTTCTTCATCTTTCTCTTTCCTCTTCTCCTTCTCTTGCTTTCTCATTCCTCCCTTTCTATGCTTCGGTCTCCCATTTCCTCTCGTCCTTTCTCTCCCATCCTCTCTCTCTCTCTCTCTCTCTCTCTCTCTCTCTCTCTCTCTCTCTCTCTCTCTCTCTCTCTCTCTCTCTCCCTCTCCCTCTCCCTCTCCCTCTCCCTCTCCCTCTCCCTCTCCCTCTCCCTCTCCCTCTCCCTCTCCCTCTCCCTCTCCCTCTCCCCCTCCCTCCTTTCAGCGCGTGTTCTTCCTCCCTTTTAAACCGCACGTGTGTTGGAGTAGCGTTACCGCCCTGGCGTAACGGTCTCTGAACAGTCAGTCATTCCACCTGAAGAAACGCCGGCGTAGGTTCTTGGAGAGGGGAAGAGGGGAGTAAGAAGAGACGAGAAAGTAATGAACAGGGGTGTAAAGTGAAGGGATGAATAAACGATAGAATAGATCACCAAAAAGGAGAGGATAACAGTTTGGAAAATAATAAACACTAAGATAATAATAAACCTTAAGACGAGATCCAAGTTTCGAAAATTGTGTCAACAAACCTATTACTGCGTATAGATTTTTTTCTTCTTCTTCTTCCTTGGCAACAAGAGGCAAAAAAAAGATAAAACGAATGAATAAATAAATAAATAAAACGACCGAAGGAAGAGAGAGAAACCCAAGACATGTCCGAGAAAGGAAGTCACTCACGAGATTACTCTACTTACCCAGCCATGCATCTTTGGATTCTCACGGTGGGGGCGAGGTGAGAAAAAGGGGATTTCAACACTACAGTAGGTTGTAATCCTCTTTTGGCTACTGACTTACGCGCGCGAATGTCCGCGTTGTTTGCACACATTTGCGCACGTACACATATGCATACACTGGTATACGAAAACATACATATATCTAGGTATTAAAGTATTCATGGGATTATGTATGTATGTACGTTTGTATGTATTTATGCAGGTATATGTGTATGTCCATGTGTGTGCATACATATATATATATATATATATATATATATATATATATATATATATATATATATATATATATAGAGAGAGAGAGAGAGAGAGAGAGAGAGAGAGAGAGAGAGAGAGAGAGAACGAGAAAAAGAGTTACATAGAGAGAAAGAGAAAGAGAGAAAGTGATACACTGAGAGAAAGACAAGTAGAGAAAGAAACAGAAAGAGATACACAGAGAGAAAGACAAACAGAGAAAGAGGCAAACAGACAAACAAACAAACAGACAGACAAAGACGAAGTACACCATGTAAACCCAATATCATCACATCATTCATCTCGCAATGCAATAAGGCAGGTACATCATCGTGAACCGTGAAGAAAATTTATCGCATTTGCAAGATACGAAGGTTGTGCAAGAAGACAGAAATCAGAAGTGCAACAATCTCTTGCGAAAGGGATTATTAAAGCGAGCTCCGTGATACTCTCCTGTAAGTTGCAGTGATAACGATAACAAGGCTATTGATATCAATAACAATAATGATAACGATAATGGTAATAACAATGACGATATTAATAACATCGCCTCCATCAATAACAATAATAATAACGATAACAGAGACAATAATAATAATAACGATAATAACATAGTATTTACAACAATAAGAATCAACAATAACAATAACAAACAGTAAAGCCAATGATAACAATGATACGAACGATAATAATAACAACAAAGGATAACAATAATAAAAATACAAAAACAAAAATAATAATCACACCAAAAGAAACAAAAATAAGAGAAAACAAGGCGAAAAAAACAATAGAGAAACAGAGAAATAAAAGAGAAATAAAAGCGAAATAAAACAGAAAGAAAAAGAAAAGGCCGGATTGAATTCATTTATTGCAGATTTTCCCTTCCGGTCGCCGCGGGCTAACACGTGTAGGAAGCCACAGGTGCGATCCGGCAGCTGGGGGCGCTCTCCTCGCTCGCTGGGGACCACTGCACTTCTTTCTCTTTCTCTCTCTTCTCTCGCTGTCTCTCTCTTTGATCTCTTTCTCTCCTCTCTTGTTGTCTGTCTTTGGTCTTTTTCTCTTTGTTTCTCTCGCTGTCCGTCTTTGGTCTTTTTCTCTTTGTTTCATTTGCTGTCTCGCTTTGATCTTTCTCTCTCTGTTTCACTTGCTGTCTCTCTTTGATCTTTCTCTCTTTGTTTCATTTGCTGTCTCGCTTTGATCTTTCTCTCTCTGTTTCACTTATTGTCTTTCTTTGATATTTCTCTCTGTTTCACTTGCTGTCGCTCTTTGATCTTTCTCTCTCTGTTAGATTTGCTGTCTCTCTTTGGTCTTTCTCTCTCTGTTTCACATGCTGTCTCTCTTTGATCTTTCTCTGTTTCACTTGCTGTCGCTCTTTGATCTTTCTCTGTTTCACTTGCTGTCGCTCTTTGATCTTTCTCTCTCTGTTAGATTTGCTGTCTCTCTTTGGTCTTTCTCTCTCTGTTTCACTTGCTGTCTCTCTTTGATCTTTCTCTGTTTCACTTGCTGTCGCTCTTTGATCTTTCTCTCTATGTTAGATTTGCTGTCTCTCTTTGGTCTTTTTCTCTCTGTTTCACTTGCTGTCTCTCTTTGATCTTTCTCTGTTTCACTTGCTGTCTCTCTTTGATCTTTCTCTCTGTTTCACTTACTGTCTCTCTTTGATCTTTCTCTCTCTGTTTCACTTGCTGTCTCTCTTTGATCTTTCTCTCTATGTGTCTCTCGTTGGTTCTCTTTGATCTTTCTCTTCCTCTCTCTTATATTTCTCTTCTCTCTCTCTCTCTCTCTCTTTAACTTTAACTTTTTACTCTATAAAACTTTCTTATTAAGGGAAGTCTATCTAAGCTGTCAAACATTTATTAATATGCGACGTTGAGAAATCATTGAAAAAATAGAAGGTTGAGAAATCATTGAAAAAAATAAATGCATTACGTGATTTCTACTTGACCATCAAAATTCATACAGCTATCCGGGGTCTTTCTCTCTCTCTCTCTCTCTCTTCCTATGTTTTTTTTTTTTTTTTATCTTTCTGTTTCTCCATCACACTATCCCTCTTTCTCTTTCTCCTTCATCGTCACATTATCCCTATTTCTGCTTTTCCTTCATACTATCCCTCTTTCTCGTTCTCCTTCTCCATATTTCTCTTCTACACACTCTTGTTCTATCCATCTTACAGACACCGGAAGTGAAACATCTCCCACTACCTTCCCGTTGAACCTCGACCCCCTTCGTTGACTCCCCCCCCCCCGCCCTTTTCCCCCACCCTCCCTCCTTCCCCTCGAGATCCCTACTTATCATTCTCCCCACCCCTTTTTCCTCTCTCTTTCTCTCTCGCTTGCTCTTGTTCTTGTTCTTACTCTCTCTCTCTCTTCCTTCCTTCTCTCCTTCCCCTCGATTCCCCCTCCACCACCCTTCCCTCCCTCCTCCACCTACCCTCCAATGCTGTCGCACACATATCCGTACATCGCGAAGTGTACACTACATAAATCCTGTTCTTGCGGTCTCTTAATAACGTCATTAACTCCGGAGGTTTGTCTGTTACACTCGGCAGATGTGGCTTACGAGAGGACGAATAAGGAGGGGGAGGGGAGGGGAGGGGAAGTCTAATTGGAAAGGAGGGGGAGGTGGAGAGGGAGGAGGAAGGATCTTGTTGGGTAGGGAGATGGAGGAGGAGGAGTAGGAGGAGGAGGAGGAGGTGGTGAAGGAGGAGGAGGAAGAGGAGGAGGAGGAGGAGGAGGTGGAGGAGGAGGAGGAGGGGGTGTACATGGGGCTATTACAAATACACATAGGCGAGAACAAATACTTGCAAACACGCCAATATGCGAGTGTGTACATTCAACGTATTCGGTTCGTCCGAGCGACTGAAGCCTCGAAACACCTTTATGTAGGATGTGTTATATGGTTCTTGAGACACTATTCGGAACGTGCTCGAATAAACGCTGTATGCTCGTAGGTGCTTCGGGTTCCTTTAAACGGGAGCACTTCACACTTTCTAGTATTGGTTTTACTTCTCTTCCTTATCTTTCTACGTCTTCCCTCTTCTTCTTCATCTGTGATTGTCGTCTTCCTCTTCTTCGGGTCTGTGCCCTCTTCTATTGTGGGTTTCTCTACTCCCACTTCCATCTCTACCAACATCCCGCTTCTTATTCGGTCACCAACTCCACTTCTTACTCCACCTTCAACTTCCTCCTCCTCCGCCTCCATCAATTCCACTCTCTTGTCCACCTTTACCTCCACCTCCACTTTCTCCCCAAATACAACCATCGCTTCCACTTCTACCCCCAATAACACTTCCCCCCGCCCCACTTCTACAACCTCTTCCACCTCCACTTCCAGCTCCGCCCAACAAGCACCTACAAGGTCACGTGATCTTCAAGGAGTCACAACAATAGTCTCGTAGCCTCAAACCCCCACGGGCTACCCCCCACTTCCGCATGTAGCGTCAACGCCCCCTTTTCCTCCCTCTCTCTCTCTTGTTCTCTCTCTCTCTCTCTCTCTCTCTCTCTCTTGTTCTCTCTCTCTCTTCTTCTTTCTCTCTTTCTGTGCTTGTGCGTTTGTGCGTGCGTGAAATGGAAGAGAAAGGTAATCTGTTCGACATTTTCACCCGTCATTCAGGTAAATGAATGCCTATTACTGATATATATTAGGAACAAAAGAAATGTTCTCTCAGCTCTTTTTTCATTTCTCCTTATCTTCCTCGCCCTCCTCTCTCTCTCTCTCTCTCTCTCTCTCTCTCTCTCTCTCTCTCTCTCTCTCTCTCTCTCTCATATCTTCCAACTTCATGTCTCCATCTTTTCTCACCTTGTCTTCGCGACATATGATGCGACTCCGTTCTTGTAACTTCCTCCTTTGAATCCGACTGAATCCGCTCGGAGCACTCACCCTGCTGAGAGAAAAGAATACAATCAAATATTCATATTTACGTATTTAGAATTTATCCATATATCATTCTACATGCAAAATCGATGAAAATAAACCCCGTTTTCCTTCATATTCGGAAAAAACGGTATATAAAAACGGAAGATAAGAACGCGGAGACGTAATGACGAATGGCAAATAACAGTCCACGAACGATACAAATGTCATCCGGATTTATCATGTTAACCTCTCACCCCTACCTCTCCCCTTCCTCCCTCCTCCTTAATCCTCCCTACACCCCCCACCCCAGCCCAATACCTTATCTCTCACCCTCCACCCCCTTACCTATACCCCCTCCTCCCTTCTTGAGCCACCCTCCCCCTCCCCCCGCCGTCTCAGTCACGAAAACAATCGGCATTATATTAGAGGAAAGAAGACGCCAGACAACTTCATCTTTTTATAGCCTGCAATTAGAGTTTCCTTCAGTCTGACGGGCGAACAATAGGCCTACAAAGGTGTCAATAGCCCGTTCGTCAAGAAGGAAGGAGAGGAAG
>BOPN01001660.1:197884-202884 GCA_017312705.2 Penaeus japonicus
CGCCACAGGAAGTCTACGAAACAGTTTATCTTCCTTTCTGACGACCAGTAAACAGGCAACTTTTAAGGCAGGGAAAGGGGAGGAATAATATACATGGAACACATCACTTAACACTAACTCTAGACAATGTTTTTTTTTTCCCCCTGCTTCTGGTTATAATTGTTTGTTTCCGTCTGTTAAGAAGGGTTGAAGTAATTAGGCCTATGTTATTATCATCTTTTTTTTTAGTTTTGTTTGTTTTCTTTTGTTTTTTTCATTTTTGTTAATTTCGTACGTCTTTTTTTTTTATTCATGTTTTTCTTATTCTGAGTGTCCTTTCTCTTCCTGTTTCTTCATTTCCGCTTCTTCGCTTTTAACATATTTTCTTTTTTGTCTTTTTTATCATAATTGCTACCACTATTGTTGTTATTATCATCATGATTATCACTATTACTATCATCATCATTATCGTTATTGGTATCGTTATCATTATTATCATTATATCTATTCTTATTTCCATCACTATGATTATCACTGTTATCATTATTATCAATATTACTATCATTATCACTCTCATAACCATTATCATCATTATCATCACCATAACTACTACCCTACCTTAATTATCAGTATCATCATTGCTATTATCAGTATTAATATCATCATCACTGCCCTCGCTATCATCATTATATGTTTCACCACTATCTCATCCTCACCTCCACCACCACCTCCACCTCCTCCTCCTCCTCCACCACCTCCTACCCCCTTCCTCCACCTCCTCCTTCTCCTCCTCCACCACCTCCTCCCCCACCCCACCTCCTCCTCCTCCTCCTCCACCTCCACCTCCACCTCCACCTCCACCTTCACCTCCTCCTCCTCCTCCACCTTCACCTCTTCCTCCACCTTCACCTCCTCCTCTTCCTCCTATTCCCCACTTCCTCCTCCTCCTCTTCCTCCTCCTCCCCCACTTCCTCCTCCTCCTCCTCCTCCCCCACTTCCTCCTCCTCCTCCTCCTCCTCCTCCTCCTCCTCCTCCTCCCCCCCCTCCCCCCCCCCCCCCTCCCCCTCCTCCTCCTCCTCCTCCTCCTCCTCCTCCTCCTCCTCCTCCCCCTCCTCCCCCCCCCCCCCACCTCCTCCTCCTCCTCCTCCACCTTCACCTCCTCCTCCTCCTCCACCTTCACCTTCTCCACCTTCACCTCCTCTTCCACCTTTACCTCCACCTGACTCGACGTTACACAGATGCAGTCATTGTCACATAAAGCCGTTCAGAGCCGTTATGTAAAAAAAAAAATAAAATAAAAAAAAATAAAAAAAACGGGAAAGCTTGATCTCTTTCTAATAACAATATCATCACATCAAAGAGAACAAAAATAAATATAGAGAAACACACACAAAAAATAGAGAATGATAATTACTTGAAGTGAATGAACTAGAAAAGAGAGAAAATCAATTTGAATAAATGGCAGTTACGGATTATTTAAAACCGGCACGTAAGACCAGTCGAACCAAAACTCGACCTCACAACAAAACAGATAAAACAAAAACTAAAAATACAATAAAAGAGAACTAGAAGAAAACAGGCGAACCATGATGATAGCAAAGACCCCGATATAACGAATCGTTTGCAACTGTCAATATATTTTACGATTTTTGAACCACATAGATGCTAAAAATTCTATACTACTCTGATTTATTGCAACCAAACTGCAACACTGTCACCTTTCGGTATTTTATCTAACGCTCTTTAAAAGTTTTAAGCTATCTTTAGTCTGTCTTTCTTCACTAAATAATATCTTTAAGGCTTTAATCACCATGACACAACGGTTGACAATTACAGTCTGTAAAATACATAGTAGAAAAACACTTTTTTATTACCCTATCTCCGCTTAAACAAAAACAAAAACCAAAAAAAAAAAAAAAAAAAAAAAAAGCACGGACTTCCCTATTTTCCAAATTTACTGTGTTGTTCATCCCCCCCCCCCCCCCCCGTCTCGTCATGGTGCCTTTCCGTTGTATAAAAGTGGTATTAACTCAGTCGTGATAAACAGGTTTTGTGATGTTTATAGAACATGATCCACGCGCTGATGTTTCGCTCCTCTCCTTTCCAACACATACAGATGGCCTCCTCGCCTCTCTCTCTCTCTCTCTCTCTCTCTCTCTCTCTCTCTCTTTCTCTCTCACTGAAACTCTCTCTCTCTCTCTCTCTCTCTCTCTCTCTCTCTCTCTCTCTCTCTCTCTCTCTCTCTCTCTCTCTCTCTCTCTCTCTCTCTCTCTCTCTCTCTCTCTCTCTCTCTCTCTCTCTCTCTCTCTCTCTCTCTCTCTCTCTCTCTCTCTCTGTGAGAATGATATAGAATGCTTATATAGAATTATACATTATGCTTATATTAGATATTAATTACAGCAATAGATCCATATACAAATATGCATTTTCGCACCCTTTCGCGAGGCAATCGCACGGTCAGATCAGGTCAACTTTGAGTGATGGGTGCCTCACACATTGTCACCATCCCAAGTACCTTCAAAACGAGCTTAATTCCTCGATAGTCACGCCTCCTACATTCCAGACTACCTTGCCATGTCCCTAACGCTGGGGACGTCGGATGCGAAGCCTTCCCATATAAGCAGGATGTTTGGAACACACCGACAGACCGGGGATCGACTGCGCTCCTGCTGACGCCTGATTTCCCCGCTTGTTCATACGTGTTGTGATATTGTTTATTGCTGTGACCATGTGCTGTAGTGAATATTTCTATCGTGCACCACAACGTCAGACTATCTGCGTTATGGAATAAACCTGTAATGTTCAAACCCTGTGTCTGACATCAACCACCTATCTTGTGCTGGGTTGTCACTTACGATAGACTAAGACAACCCTCACACTCTCTCTCTCTCTCTCTCTCTCTCTCTCTTTCTCTCTCTCTCTCTCTCCCTTCACACACACACAAACACACACACACACACACACATATATATACGAGAGAGAGAGAGAGAGAGAGAGAGAGAGAGAGAGAGAGAGAGAGAGAGAGAGAGAGAGAGAGAGAGGCAAACATAAATAAATAGATACAAAATGAAAAAGATAATGCTAATCTACCAAATCACACAACAGCAACCATTGCCTCGAGTGTGAAAATGGCAAATCAGGAGAAAATGACTCTTTCGCAATTGGCTCTTAGTCCCACCCCCACCAAGGCGACCCCGCCAGGTGACAACTGACGCAAAAGCTAATACCTGACACACGGGATATCCATTAGCAAAGGTTTCACACATGACACAGCGGGCTTACGTATGACACAGAAAACTGGTGACACGATATGGTTGACATCAGTATGTTTGGACCTAACAGACGTTTCTAAAAAATGACACAAAGAGATAGGCACGTGTCACAAGGGCAGTGCCGCGTGACACTTGATAGGTCGCGACCTCTCAATGATACGGTAAACATGGAGGCGTTGGCGGATGGGTGGGTGTGGGGAGGGGGAGGGGGAGGGGGAGGGGAGGGGGTTGTATCCATTTTCCTTTCACTTACCACAATGAGAGGGGGATTTCTCTCTCTCTCTCTCTCTCTCTCTCTCTCTCTCTCTCTCTCTCTCTCTCTCTCTCTCTCTCTCTCTCTCTCTCTTCCCCTCTCTCTCCGTTTCCGAACTCTAAAAAAAAAATCTTGATACATGGAAGGGATACATAATTCACTACTGCAGTGAGACACAGAAAACGAAAAAATATATATATTCTAATATAAATTGTATATTTGTGTGCATGAATATATGTATGTAATAATGTATAGTATTATGTATGTATGTACATATACGTACGTTTCTCCTTGTCACCCAGCCTGATTAGCAAGCTTACGCGTGTGAGCCAGCTGATCTCACATCATGAACCGACCACGTGTATGTCTTTCTGTGTGCATGCGTGGCTGATCGAGTGTTTGATTGTTCTTCCAAGCTCGACATGGATGACTGTTCTGTTTTTTGCTTGCAACTGTTTGTAGTCATCTTTCACTCTTACCGTTTGACTTTTGTTGATATAAATGTGTGTGTAAGCGTATGTGTCTGTCTTCGATATCTGTTTATCTAGTTTATCGAATGTTGTTGATCTATCTCGTTAATGTGTGAGTGTGCATATATATATATATATATATATATATATATATATATATATATATATATATATATATATATATATATATATATATATATGTATGTATGTATGTATGTGTGTGTGTGTGTGTGTGTGTGTATGTGTGTGTGTGTGTGTGTGTGTGTGTGTGTATGTGTATGTGTATGTATATGTATATGTATATGTATATGTATATGTATATGTATATGTATATGTATATACATACATATATATATATATATATATATATATATATATATGTATATATATATATATATACATACATAGAGAGAGAGAGAGAGAGAGAGAAACAGACAGACAGGAAGAGTGAATTGAAAAATGGTCTACTTACAACGACTGAGAAATAGTCATCACGTCGTTAGCCAAGGAAAAGGAGGTGGAAACGGAGGCGGGAATGAAGGCAAATGACGACTGCAGATTTCCTCAGCAGGTCAGAGGGTGGAGGTTAAATGGAGCAATAGGCAGGCACGCAGGCAGGCAAGGTGGGAGGAAGGGGGGGAGGCAGGCAAGCAGGCAAGTAAACGGGGAATGAAGGGAGGCGGGTAAACAGGGAGGGAGGGAGGAAGGCAAGTAGAGAGGGAAGTAGGCAGTGAAGTAGGCAGGAAAGCAGGCAGGTAAGCAGGCTGGTAGGGAGAGAGGCAGGCAAGCAAGCAGACAGGCATGCATATAGGTAGGTAGGGTATACTGTAGGGTCATATGGGCAATGGTGCAGGCAGATGGGTTGGTGGGTTGCAGATATGGACATAAAGGTGGGTAAGGAAACAGGTTTAAAAGAAGACAAGGGTAGGTACGAAGGTAGGCTAACAGAAGGGTAGGTAGTTAGGCAAGTATGCACACAAAAAAGGCATGAAGACGTACCCAAGAATATATGCAAGCAATGATGAT